>VWZE01001796.1:142022-153998 GCA_013396675.1 Eubucco bourcierii | reverse complement strand
ACCAACCCCTCCTCAGTCACCATGCAGGCCTTTTACATGAAAGAGAAGGTTTCAGAGGCAGCTGAACTCTGCCCAGTCTCTAGAACTGAAGCTGCAGGCTCTCAGAGGTGCACTTGGAGCATTTTCCTTGATTTCCTTTTATTGTTCAGTAAATGGGTGATTGGTCCAGCCCATCAAAAAGCAGCTCCCTTTGCTAAAAGATGCAGGTTCTCCCTGTTGGCCTCATCTTGCCTGAACTGCTGAGCTGTGAGGGTGCTGGCTGCTGGTGTTTGGCCCCAGAGCAGGGCTTGCACTGCAGCCACATCCTTCCAGGTGATGCCTCAAGGCCAGGTCCACGATGCTGGCCTGAAGCCGAATACTTTCACCATGCCCAAGCCAGGAGCCATGGAGGGTTGCCCAGACCTGATGGTCCTGTCTGTGGGGCTCTGTGTGGGAAGGAACTCTGGTACCTGCTTGGCCTTGCTCTCCAAACCCTGTGCTTTGTCCTGTGACTGCTGAGCTTGCAGCTGGTTTTCAAGACGGATGCTGCACTTAGCAGGGTGCTGCCAAACCCACTGAGTCCAGCAGGTTATTTCCCTTCAGGAGCCATTTATCTTTTCTCTTTCATACAAGAGGCTTCTGTCTCTCATCTTTCTTTCCCTCCCACATGGGAAGGACTCCAGCCTTCCCATCCCTCCACAATCACATGGGGTCAGATCCTATCTGAGCAGCACAGCAATCTCCTAGGGAGGAGAGGCAGTTTGGGGGGCAGGGTGGAAGGACTTGGTGGGCTTCTGCAATGCAACTTAACATCTATCAGTTCCTTTCTGGCTGTTATTCAAAGGGAGGTCTCTCCAGACTTCAGTTTCTTCTGTCTTTTCTGAGCAGGTTTTTGGATGAAGCTGGTGGGGAGCCAGCAGGTGCCAGGCTTGGGTTTGAAAGCCTTTTTTTTCTGGCAGAGAATTGGTGATTTGTCTCTGTTTCAGAGAGTGGAGTAAGAGAGAAACTGAGGTGGAAAATGTCAGTTTCTGAGTGCCTTGGGCTCTACTCTGACCTAAGAGCAGTGGTTGAGGCACTTTGGGACATGGTTTAGTGGGCATGGTGGTGTTGGGCTGACAAGTTGAACTTAATGATCTTAGAGCAAGAGAGAAACTGAGTTGCAAAATGCCAGTTTGAGTGACTTGGGCTCTGCTCTAACCGTGGAGCAGTGCTCTAGGTGCTTTAGGGAATCATAGGCTCACAGGATGTCAGAGGTTGGAAGGGATCCAAAGAGATCATCCAGTCCAACTCCCCAGTCTAGCTCAGGGCACACAGGAACACATCCAGACAGGCTCCAGAGAAGGAGACTCCACAACCTCTCTGGGCAGCCTGTGCCATTGCTCTGGGACTCTTGCAGTCAAGAAGTTGCCCCTTGTGTTGAGCTGGAACCTCCTGTGCTGCAGCTTCCATCCATTGCTCCTTGTCCTATCCCAGGCAGCAAGTGAGAGGAGCCTGCTTCCCTGGGGAATGGTTTAGTGGGCATGGTGATGTTGGGGTTGATGGTTGAACTTGATCTTAGAAATCTTGTCCAATCGTAATGATTCTATTCTCTAATATCCTAATGAGACTATGATTCTGTAACTGGGCATCTCAGCTGCCCTGGGGCTTTTCTTACCTCAATATAAAAGCTCCAAATTTCACATAGAATCACAGAATGTCAGGGGCTGGAAGGCACCTCAGAAGATGATCCAGTCAAACCGCCCTGCCAGAGCATCAGATCATATAGGAACACATCCAGATGGGTTTGGAATATCTCCATAAATGGAGGCTCCACAACTGCCCTGGGCAGCCTGTTCCAGTGCTCTGTCACCCTCACAGGGAAAAAATTCCTCCTCATGTTTACATGGAACTTCCTATGCCTCAGCTTCCACCCATTGCCCCTTGTCCTGTCATTGGGCATCACCCAGCAGAGCCTGGCTCCAGCCTCCTACCACTCACTCTTTACATCTTTATAAATACTAATGAGGTCACCTCTCAATCTCCTCTTCTCCAAGCTCCCAGCCCCAGCTCCCTCAGGCTCTCCTCCTAACAGAGCTGTTCCATTCCCTTCAGCACCTTTGTGACTCTGCACTGGACTCTCTCCAGCATTTCTATGTCCTTCTTGAACTGGGGAGCCCAGAACTGGACACAGTCCTCCAGATACAGCCTCACCAGGACAGAGCAGAGGAGCAGGAGAACCTCTCACAGCCCTTCTAATCCACCCGAAATGGCATTGCCGCTTCTGGCCACAAGAGCACATTGCTGGCTTCTGTTCCTATTCCCTGCAGCGGGAGGACCTTGACCCTCGGGTAGGGGCTTGCAGGGTGCCAATCACACTTGCAAACCCCACCCAAAAGCCACTTGAGGATCAGCGCTTCTTTTCCTTACCCACCAGCTTCGCGGTGCAGGAGGACTGCTGCGTGGCCTTCGTTAAAGCCTGGCGCCCGCGCTCGTCTCTTCCCTCACTGCTCCATCTTTGCTTGCCTTAAATAATCAATTGCTATTCAATTAGCATCCAGTCCTATTACTGCCTTCCTAAATCCATAATGATAAACCAAGTTACAAGTTATTGGACGTTAATTACCATCTGATGATTAGAAACAGCAAGACATGTCCCAGCCTCAGCCCGGCTCTAACGCGGCGTGGCCACGGAGCTGAACCCCACTGCCTGTCTCCCAGTAATCAATGGGTGTTTAACATGCAATATTTGTCTAATTAGCTCTAAATTAAATCCTCATCGACAACACTTCGAGGGGAAGAGATCTGCATCAAATATGATGGATTAGACACGGGAGGGCTGTTACTGTGCGTCTCATCTCCTTGCCTTGTCAGGCCTGGCACATGACTCTCCGTGACTGTCAGCCACATCCTGGGGGGGGACTGGTGATGGAGTGATGCTTTGGTGTTGGATTGACAGTCTTGGAGACCTTGAGTCTCTCTTCACTCGAGCTGGAGGCTTAAACAGCTCTTCCCAGCACCCTCCCCTGCTTCCACTCCCCTCTCACCCTGTGCATCCAGTGAGGAGGATGGGAGGGGAGGCAGGATGCTTCCTGCGCAAGCAGAGCTCTGCCCAGCCGTCATGGGCAAACGGTTCCGCTGCATTTTGTGCTGCCAACTCACTTTTGGAGGAGAGTTTGTGGAGTTTCCTTCTCTGGAGACTTTCAAGCCTTNTTCCTGCGCCAGCAGAGCTCTGCCCAGCCGTCATGGGCAAACGGTTCCGCTGCATTTTGTGCTGCCAGCTCACTTTTGGAGGAGAGTTTGTGGAGTTTCCTTCTCTGGAGACTTTCAAGCCTTGTCTGGATGTGTTCCTGTGTGACCTACACTAGATTCTGGTCCTGCTGTGGCAGAAGGTTTGGACTCGATGATCTCCGAAGATGCTTTCCAACCCCTAACATCCTGTGAGCCTGTGACACTTTGCAGTGTCTGGTTGGGCAGTGAGGATCAGGGAGATGTTGATGGGCATCAGTCTGACCTGGCATGAGGAATGCTGGATGAGGATCACAACCCTCAGAGCCTGGCAGTGCATGGAAGAGCTGCTTTGGGGCAGCACCTTGATGCAGTTTGTCAGCAACCTTGGAAGCTGTTTTTTTGTGAGCAGCAGGATGGATTGCACAGCCTCGGGGCTCTTTGCAAGAAGCAGCCTGTCCTTCACACCCAGCCTGGATGTAATTAACGCTGCTGATGGGATGTTGTGCCAACAGCCAAGCAGGAAACACCAGAAAAGGAGGCAGAAGCGATGCTGGGGCTGTTTGCTGGGGAAGCAGCAGCCAGGTGAGCTGCACAGCAGATGCAGGAGCATCACTGCAGCCTCCCTGGCCTCTGGTGGAGAGCAAGAGGAGCAACACAATGCATGAGGGTCCCTGCAGGTTCTGACATGGTTTTGCTGTAGCAGACAGAGGAGATGAATGGTCCCTGTGAGGTGTTTCTCTCCCTGGGTGTACAATGGATATGTAAACTGCCAGCTCCTAGCTCACTCCTTTCAATCCTTTGCAAGGAATCTGTCCTTGATGCAGGTCAGGGGATGTTTCTCACCAGCAGTTTTTCTGCCACCTTCAGGGTTTGACTAAAGGTGGTGAAGCCTTTTGAAGCCTGAAAAGTAAACTGGCTCCTTATGGATCATCTTTCTTTGTCCCCCTCTAGAATCCCAGGTGCTGCAGAGTGCCCAGCCTCACCAGCTGGGAGGGAGGGATGGATGGATGGATGGATGGAGAGAGGGAGGGATGCAGGGAGGGAGGGGTGGAGGGAGAGATGGAGGGATGGAGTGATGGAGGGAGGGATGGAGGGACAGAGGGATGGAGGGACGGAGGGATGGAGGGATGGAGGGACNGTGACGGATGGATGGATGCAGGGAGGGAGGGATGGAGGGATGGGTAGATGGAGTGATGGGTGGAGGGATGGATGGGTGGGTGAGTGGAGTGAGTGAGGGATGGAGTGAGTGAGGGATGGAGTGAGTGAGGGATGGAGGGACAGAGGGATGGAGTGACGGATGGATGGATGCAGGGAGGGAGGGATGGAGTGATGGGTAGATGGAGTGATGGGTGGATGGATGGATGGGTGGGTGGATGGAGTGAGTGAGGGATGGAGGGAGGGATGGAGTGATGGGTGGATGGATGGATGGATGGATGGATGGATGGATGGATGGATGGATGGATGGATGGATGGATGGATGGATGGATGGATGGATGGATGGATGGATGGATGGATGGATGGATGGATGGATGGATGGATGGATGGATGGATGGATGGATGGATGGATGGATGGATGGATGGATGGATGTCGCCTGCAGGAAGAAAAAAAAAACCAACAACAAAAAAAAAAAGGTTTCCATTAGCAATTGAAATTGTTCTTAAAAGAATTTGCCTATTCTGCAAGGACTGTTTAGTAATTGATAGCAATTGCCAGCAATTAACTACAAATTAATTTGTGCCACTGTGCAGCAGTGTATTTATGGCTCTGTATTTATGGGCACTCCCTCTCCTTAGAAATATCATCGCTGCTTTTGGTAAGTAATTAGAGTTTACTGAATAATTTCCCAATGTAGGTATGAATTTTAACTAAGTTTTACTACCAAGTGCTTCATTGTGTTGCTGAGTGAGGGTTTGGCATCATTTATCCTGTTGTAGAGCCCAGAGGCTGGGACAAGCATAGAGTAGAGAGATAGTCACTGCCCAGAGCAGCTTGCAGGGATTTTTTATGTCTTAGGTCTCCACAGCTGGCTCCTAAGTATCTCTTCCAAGAAATAAAACTCCTCTGCAGCCATTTGCACCAGTGCAGCAGCTTGGCTGCAACCACATTTGTCTTGATTAGTGGGAACAGTAATTCCTTACTAGTAATAGTAACACTTAACCACTTGAAAAAGGAGGTAAGGCCACGAGTTGGTGAACAAAAGGTGATGTCTTTTGATGCATTGACTTCAGTTTTGGCTTTGAGTTGCCTTGTATTTGCTTTGTGGTTTTTTTTTTCTAAGCTGACCTCAGGTCATGATTGCAAACTTTTAATGCTGCTGCTCCAGCTCTACACATGCCTCTTAGCCCTTTGCTAGGGGAGATCTTCATCTAAGCATGCCTCCAGGACTTGCAGGTTTGAGGGGACAAGGAAATGCTGGTTGGGGCTGAGGGTGCTGTGATACCAGCCATGGAGAGATCTGTCCAGAAGAGTTTACTGTAGAAAAACTGTGTCCTGAACACCTTCCATCAAGCTCTGCTGGTGGGTCTGTGACTCCCCCTGAAGCCTCCAAGGCCTTGGGTGGCCTGGGGTGACATGTGAGGGAGATACACCTCCTGGTGTGTGATTTACAAGCTGTGGTAGTCATCTCCACAGCACTGAAAGCAGGAGACTGGAGGAAGGTGCTAATTAAAGCTCATGGTGACAGCATCCACATGTGGAAGATCCCAGAGAGAGGGAGAACCTCAGGGCTGGAGAGCAGATGTTGTGTTCAGAAGTGAGCTTGAGAGCTGGCAGCAGTGTTTGGGCTGGCAATGCCAGTCAGGGGTGTGCCCAAAAGTGCCCTAAATATGTTTTGGCTGTCCTGAGGTGGAGAGTGAAGCTTTAACTGGGGGTCAGACAAGAGCCTGGGAACCCCAGAGGGACAAATAGGCCATGGCATTGATGTGTAGGAGTGGGACAGCTTTGGGCTTTGCCACTTACACTGAAGTGCCTGTTAGTCATTTGGAGCTTCCAGGCTGCTTGGACCTTTCAGAACATTGCAGAGGTGCCCAGCCCCATATCTACTCCTGTCCCTTTAGTCACCTGTGAGTAGGAGGATTGGCCTGCACCTCTCATTCAAAGGCTGTGCTGATCCTGCCTGTGGCTGCACAGCCTGTTCTGGCTTCATTACTGAGCTTGATTAAATGGTACTTGTACAGCCAAGGGTTGGGAAAACACACAAAGGGACTTTTCTAGTCATCTGAGGCACTTAGGTACCGTGGAGACCGAGGCTGAAGGGGTAGAGAGATGTGATTTGACATCGTGGTTGCAGTAATGAGATGTAACCCATTAGGGCAGCATCCTCCTGGGGTCCAGCTGCCTCTGAGGGAGGGAGAAGGTTCAGACAGAGCCTCAGGAGCTGAAAAAGGCTCTGTCTGAAAAGAGTGGAGAGTGGCCCTGTCCTTGAGAGGAGCTGGGATCAGGCTGCTTTGGCTTTTCAGAGAATAAGGCTGTGAGAGAATGAGACTGAGAAGGTTTTCATCTCAGGATATCACTTCTCTGTCTTGTTTTATAGAGTCAGTGTGTGCAGCCAGCAACACTGCTTGCACTGCCAGAGCACAGAGCTGGCTGTAGCCCTCTCCAGGAGATGTGTACAGTGCATGGGGACTCCTGTTCTCCTCTCCACAAATCCTCAAGCAGGCTACTGTCTCCAGAACACTGGGTCAGACTTGTCTTTGGGGACTGGGAGAGGCTGCAGCAGAAGGTGGAAGCTCTTACTGCAGGGTGTGTGAGTTTAGCCAGCCCTGAAACTGCCAGGCCCGGGACAGACCACCAGCTGCATCCCAAGTGATGACATGGAGCAAAGAAAGGCAGCAGAGTAACTCTGAGGGCTAAGGAGCCATTTCAAACCGACAGGCTTGTGGTCTTGAACTCTCCTCCTCTGCCAATCTGCCCTTAGATTTCACAGCCCAATTATTTTTGTGCCATCCTTCCCGTGCTGGAGGAGCAGGCAGATCTCCTCCCTGCCCATCTGCAAGCCTCCTCACATGCTCCACATCAACCTTTTTCCTCTTACCCGTTCCCTGCTGCTGCCAGAGTCCGAGGCACAGAGATAGCTTTCATCTCCTCTTCTTTCTTGTGATGATTCAGAGCTGGTGGCTTTGGGTCTTTGCACTGTGGATCTCAGGTTTGTTGTAAGCTGTTGTGAGGCTGTTTGCAGTGTGCTGGTGCGCGGAGGAGAGATGCTGCAGATCTTTTTTGGATGAATGGGCTACCAGAGCGCAGCAGGATGAGCCCCAGTGACCCAACAGGTCCCCTATGGGAGCTGCTTCAGAGCTCCCCACTTTCAGCCTCTGATCTGAGTGTGCTGGTATCAAGCTCATGTCAGGACAGGGAGATCTTAGGAGATGCTTCAGACTTTTAACTGCGGTCTCTGATGGCTCCGCACTCCCTTCTGGCAACTCTGAGACATTCACTTGTGTGATTAATTTCCCATGCCCAAAGTCACTGCCTGGATAAGGCTTCAGGACTCCACCAGTGCTTCTGACTGCTTGAGTGCCCTGCAAGCCTCCAGACAAGGGTCAGGGAGGCCGATGCTCTCAGAGCAGCTCAAAGACTCCAGGTTTGAAAGCTAAGAGCACTTGGCTGCTCTTTGATGGTGGACTGGAATGCCTGCAGACTGCAAGATCACAAACAGCAAGTTGGGACTCTCAGCAGCTTTGTGCCTGCTACAATTTTGTGCTCCAGCTCTCACAGCACAGAACTCAGGCAGTGGGGCTGGTGCATACCAGAACTGAGCAGGAGGTCCCAGAGATGATGATGGTGGAGGTTGTGTCTGGCCTCAAGACTGTGTCCCTGAGGAGTTGGCGAGGAAGTGGGTGAGAGGAAGGAGCTGAGCCATCCAAAATCCTTCTGGAATGCTTGTAGTTAAACTCTGGCAGCAGGATTGCTCACCCGTGATTCATCATCCCCCTGCTGCTACCTCTGGGGCGGTTCTCCTTGGCTGTCTGCAGAAATAACACTGGGGGCCAGGGGAGGAGGGGACCTGTCATCCCCCGGGGGAGGGTTTTGGTGGCTCTGAAGGGCCACTCCGTGGATCACAGACCCAACCTAGGGGGTTGAGAGCAGGAAATCTGCAGAGTGGATGTCAGAGGTGGGGGTGGGCTTGACAGGATGACTCTTTGGTGTCTCGTTGGCTGTGTGAGCCCAAGGGGTGCTCCTGCACTGGTGGGCACTGAGATGTGGGGTGAAGAGGTGTGGCAGAGTTTTGCCTGGCTCCTGCCCTGTTGCATTTTGGAGCAGATGGCTCAGTTGCTTAGCTGGAAGTAGCACCTGAAGCTGAGGCAAGACTGAGAGACCTGAAGCTGTTTACTCTGGAGAAGAGCAGCCTGAGAGGGGATCTTATTAGTGTTTATAAATATCTGAAGGGTGGGGGGCAAGAAAAAAGGGGCCAGGTTCTTTTTGGTGGTGTCCTGTGATAGGACAAGGGGCAGTGGATACAAACTGGGACACAGAAAGCTCCACCTCAACATGAGGAGAAACTTCCTTGGTGTGAGGGTGCTGGAGCCCTGGAGCAGGCTGGGTCTTGAGGTCTGTGGTATCGTGTTGGACTTGATGATCTTTGAGGTCTCTTCCAACCTTGGTGATACTGTCATACTGTCATACTCTTTGCCTCCTGTGGCTTCCCAAGCAGCAACAACCACCCAGCCTGGCCACATACAATCACAGAACCATGAATGCTGGAATGGCTTCATTTGGAAGGGACCTTAAAGATCATCCAGTCCAACCATCAACCCAACATCAAACCATGTCCCAAAGTGCCATGGCCACACCTTTCTTGAACACCTCCAGGGTTGGGGACTCCACCACCTCCTCGAGCAGCCTCTTCCAATGCCTGACCACTCTTGCAGCAAAGTTCCTCATCTCCATGTCCATCAATATGTGAGGGGTGGGTGTCATGTGGAAGGAGCCAATCTCTTTTTGGTGGTGCACAGCAATAAGAAAAGGAACAGTGGATGCAAACTGGAACAGAGGAGGTTTCACCTCAGCATGAGGAGAAACCTCTTTACAGTGAGGGTGTGAAAGCCCTGGAGCAGGCTGCCCAGAGAGGTTGTGGAGTCTCCTTCTCTGCAGACTTTCCAAACCCACCTGGACATATTCATGTGTGACCTGGCTTAGGTGCCCTTGCTTTGGCAGGAGAGTTGGACTTGATGATCTCTGGAGGTCCCTTCCACCCCCTACCATTCTGTGAGTCAATGAAAACCAGGCAAGTGGACTTGGGAAATCCTCTGTGCCTTGCCTGCTGTGTTCCTGCAGAGCAGCTCACCCCTGCACCAAATAAAAATTCCATGCACAGAGCTGGTTAAAAACATCAATTAGCTCTAAAACAATTATTTTTTTTTTCTTTGAAATGCCATTTTATATCTGCAATAACACAACACAATAATCCTGGGTTATTTAACAGAGCATTTGCCATGAAAACAGTCATTACTCTTTAAAGGCTGCTGACTGTACAAGCCTCTTAACATGAAACAGCAGCAATGGAGGCAGAAGTCTTGCTGTTAGAAGTGACTCCTTCCCCTGGCTAGATTAGAGACAGTGTCACCAAGAAGCTTGTTGCTTGCCTCAGTGGTGTTTTCCACTCCTGGGGAGCCCTTGGTGCACTAAGAGGAGTGTGGCCAGCATATGGAGGGAGGTTCTCCTCCCCCTCTCTTTTGCCTTGTTGAGACCTCGCCTGGAATATTGCTTTCAGTTTGGGGCTGCCCAGTTCAGGAGGGACAGGGACCTGCTGGAGAGAGTCCAAGGGAGGGTTAGGAAGATGGTTAAGGGGCTGGAGTACTGCCCTGTGAGGAGAGGCTGAGGGACTGGCACAGGCTGCCCAGAGAGGTTGTGGAGTCTCCTTCTTTGGAGCCTTTCCAGGCCTGTCTGGGTGTGTTCCTGTGTGCCCTGAGCTGGGTTGTCTGGTCCTGCTGTGGCAGGGGGGTTGGACTGGATGAGCTCTTTGAATCCCTTGCAATCCCTAACATCTGTGAGCCTGTGTCCTGGGGTGTTTTGATCTGGTTAAGAGCAGACTTAGAGGGGATCTAATCAGTGCTTATAAATATCTAAGGGCTGAGGGTCAAGAGGGAGGGGACCTCAGTTGCACCCTGGGATAGGATAAAGGCTAATGGTTATGAACTACAGCACAGGGAGTTCCACCTCAACATGAGGAAGAACTTCTTGACTGTAAGGGTCGTGGAGCGCTGGCACAGGCTGCCCAGAGAGGTTGTGGAGTCTCCTTCTCTTTCTCTGGAGACTTCCAGCCCTGTCTGGATGTGTTCCTGTATGACCTGAGCTAGAATCTATCTCCTGCTCTGGCAGGGGGGTTGTACTCAATGATCTCTGGAGGTCCTTTTCAACTCTTAACCATCCTGTGATCTGTGATCCTTGCGATGCTACCAGCAGCCTCTGGAGCATGAGGGTGTTGCCCACCTTTCCCTGTGTCGGTTTAAAGGTCATAGAATCATCACAGAATGATTTTGATTGGAGAGGACCTTTAAGACCATTGAGCCCAACCATTCTCTAACTCCACCAAGCCTGGTGTTAAAGCATGTCCCTCAGCACTGCATCTCTGCTTCTGAAACACCTCCAGGGATGGGCATTCAACCTCCACCCTGGGCAGCCTGTATCAGCCTTTGAGAAGCCTTTCAGTGAAGAAGTTTCTTCTCCTGTCCAGCCTATTGTTCTAGTGCTGATGTCCAAACTAGTTTCAGCTACCCTCAATGTGTCAGAGTGCACTTGGTATCAGCTGCAGAAGGAAAACAGTGAATGGTCACCAGCTGTCGTGGGGGAGGCCACAGAACTGTTGAGGTTGGAAGAGGCCTTTGAGATCACCAAGCCCAAACACTCCCCCAGAGCTCACAATCTCACCTCTGCTGCTAATCCACTGTCTCTAAACCACATCCCTCAGCATCTTTGAAATCCCTCCAGGGTTGGTGACTCCACCACCTCCCCAGGCAGCCTGTTCCAGTGTCTGAGAACCATTGCTGGGAAGGATTTTTTTTCCTGCTACCCAACCTGAATGTCCCCTGACACAGCTAGAGGCTGTTTCCCCTTGTCCTGTCCCTTATTGCATGGGAGAAGAGACCAAACTCCATCCCACCCCAACCTCCTTTCAGGCAGTTGTAGAGGGCAATGAGGTCTCTCCTCAGCATTGTCTTCTGAAGACTAACCAAACCCAGTCCCTCAGCTGTTCCTCCTAAGACTCAAAAGGTGATGGGTTCAGTCCAGCCTGGCCACGTCCTCATAGAATCACAGAATGGGAAGGTTGGAAGGGACCTCAAAGCTCAGCCAGTTCCAACCCCCTACCATAGGCAGGGACACCTCCCACTAGCACAGGTCACTCAAGGCCTCATCCAATCTGGCCTTGAACACCTCCAGGGAGGGAGCAGCCACAACCTCCCTGGGCAACCTGTGCCAGTGTCTCACCACCCTCACTGCNGGCTGAAGAGCCCCAACTCTCTCAGCCTGTCCTCACAGCAGAGCTGCTCCAACCCTCTGATCATGCTCGTGGCCTCCTCTGGACCCGCTCCAACACTTCCATGTCCTTCCTGTGCTGGGGGCTCCAGAACTGTACACAGGACTCCACTACTCATCACTTCCTACTACTCCAATCCCTCCCTTCAGGACCGCTCTGACCCCCAGGGGTAGCAGCTGTGTCGCTCAGCCAGCCTAAACCCAGCAGATTTGGCTGTTTGATCGTTGCTGCTAGAGCCATCATATCACACAGATAAAGATATTTTTTGCTGCTAAGTCAATAACAAATTTAGCACTAAATTGTGGTTTCCCCCCCC
>VWZE01001796.1:80761-112565 GCA_013396675.1 Eubucco bourcierii | reverse complement strand
GGCCCTCCTCTGGACCCCCTCCAACTCTTCCAGGTCCTTCCTGTGCTGAGGGTTCCAGAACTGCACACAAGACTGCAGGTGGGGTCTGACAAAAGCAGAGTAAAGGGGCAGAATCACCTCCCTTGCTGTGCTGGCCACGCTTCTCTTGATGCATCCTAGGACTCAGTTGCAGCCTAGGACTTGGTATCTCCCCTGCTGTAGTGTCAAACTCTTGCCCCACTCTCAAGGCTAGGCTTAACTAGACTGAAATGAGTCAGTGACGTAAAAGAAAGGCAAGGTTAGGCTGAACATCCTGGGAGCCAGCTGGGACTCTGGTGGGGAAAAACAACTGTCTGATGCTCTGTCACCACCCTGAAAGCATCCAGCAGGAGAGCCTTTGTCCCTGTAGCGTTGCCTTTTGGCTCGGGCCCACGGGTGAGTGAGACTTCCATGTGGCCTCGCCGGCAGAGCCACCCTCAGCCAGTGGCTAATTGGCCGTGGTCGCAGCTCCCAACTCACTCCATTTATATCCACGGAAGGGATTACTGGGAGCTGCCTGCCTTCAATGCCAGCTGCAGAGGGATGGAGGGGGAGAGGGGAGAGCAGCAAATGAGCCGTGCAGATGTTGGAAAGTGAATTAGCCTTTAAGAGTGTTTTCTGTGGCAAGGCGAGGCGACAGGCGAGGTAAGAGGGAGCATGATGCTGACAGCATCCCTCCAGCAATCCCTCATATTTACCCAGGGATTGAGAGGAGTTTGTTCTCTGCTGGTGGATCGAAGGCTACAGAGATTGCAGAGCCTCTTAGGGTGCGTGGCAGGGCTTGATCATAACAAATGAGTCAGGTCTTCAGTGTTTTACATGGAGGTACCAGGCTTCAATAATAAATGAAGCAAAATTAATCAAGGTGTGTCTGAAGGGAGATGTGCAGTGCAGGGAGCTCGGGAGCAGCTCAGCAACAGGCAACAGAAATGAAGTTGTTCCTAAAAGCAAGCTGGGAGGAGTCTCTAGGTGTTGTTTCTCTTCCTTCAAAGAGTGTCACTGAGACTGTTCTGAGATTTCATCTTAATCTGCTGCTTGCCAGGAAGAGGTGGGCATAGCCAAAAAAGGGACATCTCTTGGAGAAGCTGTGGTGCTTCACAGGCCTGCTCTTGTGCGTGGAAAAGGTGGGGAAATGTAGGAATAAAAACGTTACAGAGTCAAGCACCTCGAGTGGTGCTGAGTAGGTGCAAATTCAAGTAGGACTCTGGAAAAGCAGAGCTGTCTGAAGCACTGAGTTTCCTTTCTCTGCCCATTTTTTCATCCCTTTCCTACCTTTCAATGCTTCTGTTCCTTTTGCTGATCCCTGCCAGCCTGGTAGTGCCTTCACACCACACACAGGGTGGTGAAGCAGGATGGATCTCAGTCACTTCTCCCTCCGCGTTTTCTACTCTTTTGGAGCAGGCAAGCCCTGCCACAGAAGGACCTGGGCTTATTTCCATTGAGCTGTTTCAGAACAGCCTTTTGGGCTCAGATATTCATCATCTTTTGACTTTCACTGAGCTGTGGCTCTCGGATGTCTTTGCAGATCTTGGCTTCAAGCCTTCCGGCTTTGCTCCCCGACGAGGGCTGTGCTTAACCTTTCCTCTTGTCTGGAGGAAGCACATCACATTAGCCCATGCACACAGATGGAAAATGGAAAGGGATCTTTGCCCTTTTCCTTCTGCTAGCATGAGGACTCCAAGATCCCCTGTGAAGGCTGGATTTCCCTCTTGGAGCAATCAGTGGCAAGAGACTCACCCAGGTGATTGGAAGGGTAGCCAGGTTTGAGATGAAAGTTGTTCCATCAGCTGCGACGACATCTGTGGAAAGCTTCCCCTCTGGCTGATTTACATAATGCTCCCAACCATTTCAGGAGGAGTGTTGGGAATCCCATAAAGCAAATAACCCCCGAGCCTATATAATCAAATGCCTTCACCTGATCCAAGAGGAGCGTGGAAAGAGCTTTGCCACATGTTTTACCCAGCTCAGCAATGTCTCCTCCGCAGACGGAATTGCTAACAATATTCCGACCTGTTGGAGCACAACATTGAAAGGTAGAGAAACAAGACCTGCAGCCACGTTCTGCAATTCAATCTCCTCTTTATTGCAGAGCTGGAGGTGTGCTGCATATTAGCCAGGATTCTTTTTTTTTTTTTTTTTTTTTTTTTTTTTTTTCCCTGTCTAACCTTGACTGGGTTTCATTTCTACTTCTCAGCTCTGCTGGGAGCCAGTCCACGTGGATCCTTGTCCAGGTGACCTGTTTCCCACCTCTGCTAAGGTGGTGACTCAGCATTGGTCCCTGTAAACCTTGTCTTGCTACCTTGAAATCCCACCAGAATTACAGAGTCACAGAATTAAGAAGGTTGGAAAAGACCTCTAGGATCATCGAGTCCAAACTACCACCTAACCCTTCTAATTAACTAACCCCTGGCACTAAGTGCCTCATCCAGACTTCTCTGAAACACCTCCAGGGGTGGGGACTCCACCACCTCCCCAGGCAGCCCATTCCAATGCCAATTACTCTTGCTGGGAAGAACTTCTGCCTAACATCCAGCCTGAGCCTGCCCTGGTGCAGTTTGAGGCTGTGTCCTCTTGTTCTGTCCCTGGGTGCCTGGTAGCAGAGCCCAACCCCAGCTGGCTACAACCTCCCTTCAGGTAGCTGCAGAGAGCAATGAGCTCTGCCCTGAGCCTCCTCTTGTGCAGGCTGCACACCCCCAGGTCCCTCAGCCTCTCCTCACAGGGCTGTGCTCCAGGCCCCTCCCCAGCCTTGCTGCCCTTCTCTGGACACGTTCAAGCACCTTAACATCTTTCTTAAATTGAGGGTTCCAGAACTGGACACAACACTCAAGAGTGCTGATTATAAGGGCAGAAGGACTTCCCAGTGACCTGTGACCAAAGGCAGGGGTGTTGGGAGAAGAGATGATGGTGGTGATGATAGGAGAAGAGATGCTTTGAGGAGGTAACATGCACAAACTTAAACATAGGAATTTTCATTCCCAACATGAGGAATAATTTCTTTGCTGTGAGGGTGCTGGAGCAGGCTGCCCAGAGAGGTTGTGGAGTCTTCTTTTCTAGAGACTTTCAAGACCCATTTGGATACCTTCTTGTATGGCCTACCTTAGGTGATCTGGCTTTGGCAGGGGGGTTGGACTTGATTATCTCTGGAGGTCCTTTCCAACCCTCACCATTCTGTGATTTTATAGGAGAGGAGATTGCTTCCTCCCTGGAGGTGTTCAAGGCCAGATTGGATGAGGCCTTGAGTAACCTGTACTAGTGGGAGGTGTCCCTGCCTATGGCAGGGGGTTGGAACTAGATGATCCTTGAGGTCACTTCCAACCTTACCATTCTATGATTCTATGATTCTATGCTTTGAAGCAGTGAAGGGCACAAACTTGAACATAAGATGCACTGTCTAAATATGAAGAGGAACTTCTTTGCAGGTGAACAAGCACTGGAATGGGCTGCCTAGAGAGGTGGTGGAGTCTCCATCTCTGGAGTCAGTCAGAACCCACCTAGATACATTCCTGGGCAATCTGCTGTGAGTGAACCTTCTCTGACAGGGGGTTTGGATTGGATGATTTCCAGAGATCCCTTCCAACCATTCTCGTTCTTCGGTTCTGCGATCCTCTGGCTTGTGCTGATGCTGCTGCCTCGGCGTCGGTGTTCCAGCATAGCTTTCCTCCTGCTGAGGAGCTGAGCTCTAATCCTCTCTCTTTTTCTTTTCCCCCCTACTTTTATCTTCTGGAGAAGAACAATATATCTCTTACCCGCTTGGTAGTTTCATTTCCGTTCCTCGATTGAATTATACAGAGGGTGCACTCGAGTGATTTTTAAATCTAAATGAAAATGTAAAGAACTCTTTGCCATAGCCCCAGATCCTACAACGAGGCAAATTGTTTAACTTCCTTGCACCCCCCCCACCTGGCCCTAATTGATTCTGGTAACCCAACTGTGATTTCTAACATGTTCTAGTCAGAGAAATCTACCGGCACTAATTCAACACGGGGAGCGTTTGGTGCGGTGCTTAATGTGACAATGAGATCAATGCCCCTTCCGAGGGAGCCAGCGAGCAGGACCGTGGCAAAGCAACAGCTCTCTGGCAGGTTTTTCCTTAAAAACTTTGTTTCTGATGATGGGAAAATGCATTTTTTTTAAAAAAAAATATTTAATCTTCCTCTTCTGCTTTCTCTCTCTCTCTCTTTCTCTCTGTGTGTACCTGCAGCTCTTTCTTTCCCCATCGAAATCCCACGGGAGGAGGCTGCTCTTTCGGGAGCAAAGATTAAAAGCATTTTAGATGAGCTCGTGTTCTCCATAGCCCTGCGTGTGAACCCCGGGATGTTTTGGCATTTGGATTCAGCCTGTGGTTTGGGCAGAGGTTGAATCCTGTTTCTCAGCAGCCTGAGCCTCAGCCCTGCTGTGCACAGCAGGGTTCCAGGGGTTGTCATCCAAGGATGCTTTCACTCCGCGTTACAGCTCCGATCCTCTCGAGCCGTGCTATGAATAGAAGGGTGGCTTTGCTTTTGCCTTTTTTTTTTTTTCCCCTCTTCTTCTTTTAACTATGCTAAAAATATTACATTTATGGATATCTTTGGCTTCTTAGTAAATGGGGTGAGAGTGGTGGACCTCTGGGCCTCGTCCAACTCTTGCATTGTGCTCTGCTGGGAATAGCAGGAGGTCCCAGAATGAGTTCAGCCAGGTCTTTGGAGCCACAGAGGAGTTGGCTGTAATTTCTTCATGGCTACAGCTTTCTGGAAGTGTTAACGTTTATCTCTCTGCTCTGGGCTTTGGATGTCAGGAAATTGGAAGCCGTTTACCCTGGTCATCATATTTTAAGCAAGAGAAGGAAGGGCAGTGGTGGTAGGAAGATAGCAGCAAGGCTTTTCCACGGGAATAGCTGTGAGCTGTAGGAGAAGCTCTTGTGGAAGGAGGTTTTCATGGAGAGGAGATGGAAGCCCTTGTGGAAAAGGGTCTTCATGGAGGGGAGATGGAAGCCCTTGTGGAAAAGGGTCTTCATGCAGGGGAGATGGAAGCCCTTGTGGAAGCAGGCTTTCATGGAGAGGAGATGGAAACCCTTGTGGTAAAGTGTCTTCATGGAGAGGAGATGGAAGCCCTTGTGGAAAAGGGTCTTCATGCAGGGGAGATGGAAGCCCTTGTGGAAGCAGGCTTTCATGGAGAGGAGATGGAAGCCCTTTTGGTAAAGTGTCTTCATGGAGGGGAGATGGAAGCCCTTCTGGAAAAGTGTTTTCATGCAGAGGAGGTGAAAGCCCTTGTGGAAAAGGGTCTTCATGCAGGGGAAGTAGAACTCCTTCTGGAAAAGGGACTTCATGGAGGGGAGGTAGAAGCCCTTGTGGAAAAAGGTCTTCATGCAGGGGAGGCAGAAGCTCTTGTAGAAGGAGGTCTTTGTGGAGGAGAGCTGGAAGCCCTTGTGGAAAAGGGTCTTCATGGAGGGGAGGTGAAAGCCCTTGTGGAAGGGGGTCTTTACAGAGGAGAGATGGAAGTCCTTGTAGAAGGAGATCTTTATGGAAGGAAGGTGAAAACCCTTGTGGAAGGAGGCTTTCATGGAGAGGAGATGGAAGCCCTTGTGGTAAAGTGTCTTCATGGAGAGGAGATGGAAGCCCTTGTGGTAAAGTGTCTTCATGGAGAGGAGATGGAAGCCCTTGTGGAAAAGGGTCTTCATGGAGAGGAGGTGAAAGCCCTTGTGGAAGGAGGTTTTCATGGAGGGGAGGTGGAAGCTCTTATGGAAAAGGGTCTTCATGCAGGGGAGGTGGAAGCCCTTGTGGAAAAGGGTCTTCATGGAGGGGAGGTGAAAGCCCTTGTGGAAGGGGGTCTTTACAGAGGAGAGATGGAAGTCCTTGTAGAAGGAGATCTTTATGGAAGGAAGGTGAAAACCCTTGTGGAAGGAGGTCTTTATGGAGGGGAGATGGAAACCTTTGTGGGAAAGGGATGTTCATGGAGAGCAGGTGGGCGTCCCTGCTGCCTCCATACAAGTGTTTTTTGGTTGTCCAGCAGCTGCATCCCTTTCTTTCTCTTCCATGTTGCTACCCTTGCCTCTCAGGATGTTGTAAGCCTGGGTGGGAGGCTCTTTTTTCACCATGGTCAACCAGATGAATTATGGCACCAGGGAGGCAGCAGTAACCGTGGCACGTTGGATGTTTTACGGACAGCAGCTGCCTCGTCCTGGCAAAGCCCAGATTCAGTCTCCTGTGGACTGGGCACAGAGGCAGTTACTGGTGTGCTGGTAGATGTGTGTGCTGGTGGGCATGGCATGGATGGGGAGCAAGCTCATCCTCTCCCCAAGCAGACCTTGTAGAGCCAGCTGCAGAGCTGTTGGCTGTCGTTTCTCTTACAGTAGTTATGCTGAGATAAAAAAGGCAAAAACAGATGCTGAAATGTGTGATATGAGATTTACATACAGAGAAGGAGTAAAAAGCTTCATTTTTTTGTTTGTTTTTGTTCCTGTTTGTTTGCTTTCTTACTTTTCTGACTGGTCTTCACATTAAAAATTCAGTATATAGCTGTCTGCTATTTTCTGGAAGGCTCAGAGGACATCTGGAGAACTTGTTAGGATTATGTTGCTTGAGACATGATTTCTTTGGAAGATGAGGGGCAGCTGGCAGCTTCAAACTCCATTTTTGAGGGGTGGATTTTATTGCCACCTCCTTTTTCAATGACATTTGGGAAGAAAAACCTTTGTGTGAGAGGTAGAATAATAGAATGGTTTAGGTTGGAAGAGACCTCAAGGATCATGCAACACCCCTCCACCACCACCATAGGCAGGGACACCTCCCACTAGCACAGGGCACTCAAGGCCTCATCCAACCTGGCCTTGAACACCTCCAGGGAGGGAGCAGCCACAACCTCCTTGGGCAGCCTGTGCCAGTGTCTCACCACTCTCACTGTAAGAAACTTCCTCCTAACATCTAACATAGGGGTCAGGAGGGGGTCACAGGCTCTACTCACTGCTGCCTGGGATAGGACAAGGAGCAATGGATGGAAGCTGCAGCACAGGAGGTTCCAGCTCAACACAAGGGTCAACTTGCCCGGAAGGGTCCCAGAACCCTGGTACAGGCTGCCCAGAGAGGTTGTGGAGTCTCCTGTGGAACCTTTCAAGGCCTGTCTGGATGTGTTCCTTTGTGCCCTGAACTGGATTGTCTGGTCCTGCTGTGGCAGGGGGGTTGGACTGGATGAGCTCTTTGGGTGCCTTCCAACCCCTGACGTTCTGTGAGCTGTGATCTGTGAACATCCACTTTCAATCTCCCCTCTGCCACTTCAAACCCATTCCCCTTGTCCTGTCATTACAAGACCTTGTCAATAGTCCTTCCCCAGCCCTCCTGTAGCCCCCTTCAGATCCTACAAGGCCACTCCAAGGTCTCCTGGAAGCCTTCTCTTCTCCAGACTGCAGAGCCCAAACTCTCTCAACCTGTCCTCAGAGCAGAGCTACTCCAGCAATAAAGATGCCTTTATTAAAGCTTGTGTCATGAAATAGCAGCTCAAAAGACCTCCAATTTTGGGAGGATCTCAAAACAACCTCTCCAGGTTCTGTATTCCATTTTTGTTCTGCTATTAGGTGAAAGGGATCAGTGCTGGGCCCCATCCTCTTTAACATCTTCAGTGATGATCTGGACGAGGGCATTGAATCAGTCATCAGCAAGTTCGCAGATGACACCAAGCTGGGGGCTGATGTTGCTGGGTTGGAGGGCAGAAGGGCTCTGCAGCAGGACCTAGACCGCCTGCACAGATGGGCAGAGTCCAAGGGGATGGAGCTCAACAAATCCAAGTGCCAGGTGCTGCACTTTGGCCACAACAACCCCATGCAGAGCTACAGGTTGGGGTCGGAGTGGCTGGAGAGCAGCCAAACAGAGAGAGATCTGGGGGTGCTGATTGACACCTGCCTGAACATGAGCCAGCAGTGTGCCCAGGTGGCCAAGAAGGCCAATGGCATCCTGGCCTGCATCAGGAATAGTGTGGCCAGCAGGAGCAGGGAGCTCATTCTCTCCCTGGACTCTGCACTGCTTAGGCCACACCTTGAGTACTGTGTCCAGTTCTGGGCCCCTCAATTTAGGAAGGACATTGAGGTGCTTGAGTGTGTCCAGAGAAGGGCAACGAGGCTGGGGAGAGGCCTGGAGCACAGCCCTATGGAGAGAGGCTGAGGGAGCTGGGATTGGTTAGCCTGGAGAAGAGGAGGCTCAGGGGGGACCTTATTGCTGTCTACAACAACCTGAAGGGTGGTTGTGGCCAGGAGGAGGTTACCTTCTTCTCTCAGGCAACCAGTGACAGAACAAGAGGACACAGTCTCAGGCTGCGCCAGGGCAAGTTTAGGCTGGAGGTGAGGAGGAAGTTCTTCACTGAGAGAGTGATTTGTCACTGGAATGGGCTGCCCAGGGAGGTGGTGGAGTCACCGTCCCTGGAGGCGTTCAAGGCAGGTTTGGACATGGCACTTGGTGCCATGGTCTAATCTTGAGGGCTGTGGTGATGGGTTGGACTTGATGATCTCTGAGGTCTCTTCCAACCCTTGCGATACTGTGAGTCTGTGATACTGTGAAAGGAAAAGAGACAAGTCAGCTATGGCAAGCAGGTTGAGGGAGGTCATCTTCCCTCTGTACCATGCCCTGGTGAGGCCACGTTTGGAATACTCTGTCCAGTTCTGGGCTCTCTGATTCAAGAAGGACAGGATCTTGCTGGAGAGGGTATAGCAAAGAGCTACAAAGGTGCTGAGAGGACTGGAACAGCTCTCTGAGGAGGAAAGGCTGAGAGAGTTGGGGCTCTTCAGTGTAGGGAAGAGCAGCCTGAGGGGGATCTGATCAATGCTGATCAATACTTCAAGGGTGGATGTCAGGAGGATGAGACCAGGCTTTGTTCAGTGGTGCCCAGTGACAGGACAAGGGGGAACAGGCACAAACTCGAGCATAAGAAGTTCCATCTAAAGATGAGGAGGAAATTCTTGAATTGAAGGGTCTGGAGCCATGCAGCAGGCTGCTCAGCATGTGTGGATCTGTTAGAGGGCAAGAGGGCTCTGCAGAGGGACCTGGACAGGCTGGACAGATGGGCACAGTCCAGTGCCATGAGTTTTACCAATTCCAAGTGCCAGGTTCTGCACTTTGGTCACAACTGCCCCATGCTGCACTACAGGCTGGGGACAGAGTGGCTGGAGAGCAGCTGGGCAGAAAGGGACCTGGGGGTGCTGGGTGTAAGCAGCTGAAGATGAGGCAGCAGTGTGCTCAGGTGGGCAGCAGAGCCAATGGCATCCTGGGCTGGATCAGGAGCAGTGTGGCCAGTAGGAGCAGGGAGATTATTCTGCACCTGTGCTCAGCACTGCTCAGGGCAGTCTTGTGTTCACTTCTGCGATCCTGAGTTTGAGAAAGATGTTGAGGTGCTGGAAGGTGCCTAGAGAAGGGCAGCAAGGCTGGGGAGGGGCCTGGAGCACAGCCCTGTGAGGAGAGGCTGAGGGAGCTGGGGGTGTGCAGCCTGCACAAGANCATTGGAATGGGCTGCCTGGGGAGGTGGTGGAGTCCCCACCCCTGGAGGTGTTTCAGAGAAGTCTGGATGAGGCACTTAGTGCCAGGGTTTGGTTAATTAGAAGGGTTAGGTGATAGGTTGGACTCAATGATCCTAGAGGTCTTTTCCAACCTTTTTGATTCTGTGATGGAGTCTCCATCTCTGGAGACATTCCAAACCCAGCTGCACGTGTTCCTGCATGACCTTCTCTAGGTGATCCTGTGTTGGCAAGGGATGTTGAACTGGATGATCTCCAGAGATCCCTTCCAATCCCTACCATTCTATCATTCTGTGGGAAAAAAAAAAAAAAAAAAACAAACCAACAAAAAAAAACCCACCCCCTTTTTTTCTGGTTGTTTTTTTTTTTTTTCCTGGTTTAAAAAAAAGAAAAAGGAAACTCTCAGAGAATAGGCACCCTCAGCCCTCCCCCTTTTCTGTATGCACTGCTTGTAAGTCAGAAGAAAAAAGGCAGCACCCCTCTTTTTTCCATTAAGCTTCTTCTATAATGTATTAATAGAGAATTATATCCTCGCTATAGGATTATTAAAAAAGAAGAGAGATAAAAATGATAGAAATGAATCCCTATGCTATTATGTGGATGACAATAGATACACTTAAGCCTTCCAGCCCTGACCTTGGCACATGTTTCATCTCAACTTGCCCAGAGTCTGAAATTGATACACTGACACTTAGCATTAATATGAAGAACCATCATCTTCCCCCAAGAGCGTGAGGGACTGGGAAGGATTTTGCCTCTACTCCAACAAGAGGCAGATCAGGATTGCTTCTTGCCCCAGTGCAAATCTTTACGTCCCTGACATTTGTCTTTTAGTTTTTTGAGCGCAGAATGATAGAGGTTAGAAGGGATCTGGGATCCTGGGGGTGCTGGTGGAGCTGAGTCTGATCATAGAATCATAGAATGGTTTAGGTTGGAAGGGACCTCGAACATCATCTAGTTCCAAACCCTCACCACAGGCAGGGACACCTCACACTAGAACAGAATGATAGAGGTTGGAAGGGATCTCAGAATCATAGAATGGGTTAGGTTGGAAGGGACCTCGAAGGTCATCCAGTTCCAACCCCTCCACCATAGGTCCCACTAGAACAGAATGATAGAGCTTGGAAGGGATCTCAGAATCATAGAATGGGTTAGGTTGGAAGGGACCTTGAAGGTCATCCAGTTCCAACCCCCCCACCATAGGCAGGGACACCTCACACTAGAACAGGTTGCTCAAGGCCACATCCAACACCCCTCTCCCCGCCCCCCTAACAGAGCAGGGTCAGCCAGGGCAGGTGACATAGGACCTTGAAAGATCATTGAATCCAATCTCCCTACCAGAGCAGGGTGACCCAGGGTAGGTCACACAGGAATCATTGAATCCCACCCCCTGCCAGAGCAGGGTGACCCAGGGCAGGTCACATAGGATCATTGAATCCCACCCCCTGCCAGAGCAGGGTGACCCAGGGTAGGTCACACAGGGTCATTGAATCCAACCCCCTGCCAGAGCAGGGTGACCCAGGGTAGGTCATGCTGGAACACATCCAGGGGGGTTTTAATGTCTCCAGAGAAAGAGACTTTACAACTTCTCTGAGCAACCTGCTCTGGGGGTCCAGCACCCTCACAGTGGAAATGTTTCTCCTTATGTTCCCATGGAACCTCCTCTGCTCCAGCTTGTACCTACTGGCCCTTGTCCTGCCATTGGACACCACTGAGCAGAGCCTGGCTCTGTCTTCCTGACACTGCCCTCCATATCTTTATCAACATGAATGAGGTCACTCCTCAGGCTCCTCTGCTCCAAGCAGCACAGTCCCAGCTCCCTCAGCCTGTCCTCACAGGACAATGTTCAGCATTCCTAGAATCACTGAATTGTTTCATATGGAAAAGACCTCTAAGACCATCGAGTTCAACCATCAGTGTAAGACCACCTTGGCCATGAAATATTTCCACCATGGCCACAGGTTTCTTGAAGACCTCCTTCACTTCCCTGGGCAACCTGTTCTAATGCCTGACCAGAGGCAACTTGTTACAGAGGTGTGAGGTGTGGAGCTGGGAGCCATCTTCCTCTCTGCCTGCCCCTTGTTCCCCCTGACAGTGAACTGGTTTGTACAAGAAGAACCCTGGTCAGGTCTGTATCCCAAATGGTAGATCTCCTCAGCAATGAGAGGGGGGCTCTGCTCTGGCAGCCCCCAGGCTGTGGCTCATCAATAAATGCTAGAAAAGAAAACATTGTGGGAACAAATGAGATCAAAGCTGAGATTTTTTTTTGCTTGAGCAATTTGAATCTCCCCATGCCTGGAGCCAGCTGTGAGTTTTTCCCCCTGATGCTGTGTCCCCCTTGCAGAAGCTCAGCTGTGGTGGTACCCATTCTTCACCTCCCTCTTGTAACATCTCTAACCCTGACCATCAGAGCCTCCTCTGAGCTTGAAGAGGGAAAATTGTTTTCCCAGAGCCACATTTGGTGTCTGCATGAAGAAAAGAGCCAAATTGATGCTGTAGACTTGTGTCCGTCAGGAGCAGGTTCAGCACTGAGGCTGAGCAGCAACTTCCTGGCTAGGGCTGGGTCCTAGCTGGCTCCTCTGCCTTCCTGGCATCCCAACTCCACATGGCTTGCCTGGCCTCGAGCTGCCAGACATCACTGCCATTTCCCACAGCCTGCTGTTAATTGTGTGGAGGAGGCAAAAGGTTTCCACTCTCCCTTCCTTCCTCACACCAAGTTTGTTTAGCCCTTAAGCTACTGTGAATACTGAGAGGGAGAAAGAGCTACGTAATGTAGTGACAGCTCAGCTGTGTTCCTGCTAATGCAGATATCATTTGATCAATGCCATCCTCTGCAACCTCTTGTAAGGATTAATAATGATGAAGGCTTGGCTGGAGTGAAACCCAACTTTGTTAGCTGGCTGCTTCAGGTGGGAGCTGCCTCCAAGCAGAACTGCCAGGGAAAGGGCTGTCTCCAGGGCAGGTATACCACTGAGATGCTACCCGTGATGGAGAGGGCCATTAAACCATCATCATTAAACCATGTCCCAAGGTGCCACATCTACATGCTTCTTGAACACCTCCAGGGGTGATGACTCCACCACCTCCCTGGGCAACTTTTTCCAATGCCTGACCACTCGTACAGCAAAGAAATTCTTCCCAATATCCAACCTAAACCTCCCCTGAGTACCTCTCCATCACCTCAGCACCCTGAAAAGAAGGGGTTGATCACAGCCCTCTCCATCTCCATGCTTTGGGGCATCACCACAGGGTGTTGTCACACAGCTGGTTACACATGCCCATAGTGCTGAGGGACCAGGTTGAGATCTTTGAATCTTAGAATGATTTGGGTTGGAAGTCACCTTAAAAATAATCCAGTTCCAACTACCCTGCCATGGGTGGGGACACCTCCCACCAGCCCAGGTTGCTCAGGGCCTCATCCAACCTGGCTTTGGACACCTCCACAGAGAGGAAATCCATAAACTCCCTGGGCAACCTATTCCAGTGTCCCACCACCCTCACTGGAAAGAATTTCTTCTTCATCTCCAGTCTAAATCTCCCCTCCTCCAGCTTCAATCCATTCCCCCTCATCCTATTGCAAGCCCTTGTCAAAAGTCCCTCCCCAGCTTTCCTCAAGGCCTCCTCCAAGGTACTGAAAGGCTGCTCTGAGGTCTCCCTGGAACTCTGCAGATAGAACATCCAACCTGCCCACAAAGGGACAAATGCAGGACAGTTAGGAGGGTACATTGGAGGACTTCTCTCCAAAGAGCTCAGCGTGATGGCTTAGCTGCCTCTAAACACTGTGTGTGCTTCTTTCTTTCATTGTCTCTCATTTTATTTATAGCCCTGGCTGGCTTTTTTTTTTAATTATTATTATGATCACTCCTGCTGAGCTGTAAAGTCTTTGAGGAAAAAAAAAAAATACTAGGGCAAATGTGTCAGACAAATTAAAGTGGCTTGTTATAATCAGCTGCTGCTCCTGCATCCTTTGCTCTTCCATGGCTCTGCTGTTTCTATCCCTGCTTCCCATGTCCATATAGATGCTCTCCCTCCTCTCCATTTCAGTGTCAGGAACTTTATTGGCATGACAAGATATAGTGTGTTGCTGGAGTTAATACAGTCTCAAGTGTGTATGTCTGAGAGAGGTTTTCACAGCAGTAATTGGGTTTTATCCAGTGTGTCCAGTTCTATATTTGGTGGCTGAGGCACAGCTATATCGGGAAGCCATTTCTGCCACCTCTGCTTGAATTATGCAGATGATTTTCCCCTCCCCTCTCCCCTCACTTCTAAAGGTGAAACAGGCAGTTTGTGCAGCCAGCTTGCTCCTTGCCCACCCCACTGTGTGCTGGAGGGGGTCCCTTGACTCAGCCTGGTAGGATTAGGCTGTGCCAGCAGGCTGCTTTCTGCTCCAGCTCTGCAGGCACTGTGATACCTTCCCAGGGAGGCAGATCACAACCAGTGTGGTTGAGCCTCCAGAGCAGACCCAAGGGTATGTTTGTCCTCTGTGCTCAGGCATTGCTCAGTCTTTGTGCTGCTGAGCTGGAGGGATAAGCAGCTCCTCACTGATGTCTGTGTGGAGATGAGGAAGTCTGGGGCTAGATTTCTTCTGCACTAGATAGCTCCTCTCTTCATCCTTGCCTTCTCCACATCTCTTCTTCCCATCCCCTTTTCATCACTTTGCTTCACAGAAGAGGATGGAGACTCCCTTCTTTTACAACAAGTCCCATAGAAGAAACAAGGGGGGATGGGGACAAGTTAATGCTGGGGACATCCCAATTGACCTCCAGAAAGCATTTTTTCCTCCTGAGAACAGTCAGACATTGGAATCATCTCCCAAGGGCAGGGGTGGAGTCCTCTCCACTGGGTAGTTTTAAGACTTGAGTGGATGCTGGGCCAGCCCTAACCTTACCTGGCAAGGTTGGACCAGATGATCCTCAAGGCCCCTTCCAACCTGGCATCAGTGATTCTGTGGTATTTACTTCCTCCCCTCACGTCTTTCCTTTCCTTGTGCCCCTATGTCCTTCACCCCCTGGGGATGTATCCTGGCTCCACATCCACCCCATTGCAGAGAGCAAGGTGGGCCATTTACAGAGCAGAGGGCCAAAAAAGAGCAGAGGACAAGCAACCCAGGAGATGAAGAACCTTTGCTCCAAGAGGCAATGGAAGGCAGCAGGCTTGGAAAGGCTTTGATTTCAATTAGATTTTAATTAGCCACTGTCTCCCAGCCACCAGATCAGTCGCCAAATAATTGAAAAGCAACAATATTTGCATGTGGAGCCTCAAAAGAATGGCTGTGTCTGATCTGTGGCAGGCAGGGTTTGGGAAGATAATTCCCAAGGTCAGCTGCTCCTCACTGGTAGTTGAGCGTGGGCAAGTTCCTTGCAAATAAGGCACTGCAGCCTCACGCTCGTTTTACAGTAAATTAATGCCGAGCCTGCATTTGTATGGATTTAATTAGCAGGCAACACAAACTTTTATAAACCTTTTGCAGTGGCAATTTAAACCTGATTGCAAAGTTATTAAAGGCAGCCATAGCAGGCTGCTCCTGGCAGTCAGCAGGGACAGAGGTGCGTGGAGACACGAGGGCTGCATGGTGTGTTGGTGTGGCTGCAGGTCTTGGTGGTAGGGGTGGATGGGTGAAGGCTTGCAACTTGCTGGAGGTCAGAGAATCATGGAGTTGTTTTGCTTGGAAGAGACCTTTCAGATCCTGGGGTCTGAGCATTAAACCAGCACTGCCAGGTCAACAGAAGACCACGTACCTCAGCACCACCTCTGCATGGCTTTTAAAACAGGCTACAAGAGTTGGGGCTCTGCAGCCTGCAGAAGAGAAGGCTTCCAGGAGACCTTAGAGTAGCCTTCCAGGATCTGAAGTGGGCTACTGGAAGGCTGGGGAGGGACTATTGACAAGGGCTTGGAATGACAGGACAAGGGGAATGGGTTTGAAATGGCAGAGGGGAGATTTAGACTGGATGTTAGGAGGAAGTTGTTTGCAGTGAGGGTGGTGAGACACTGGCACAGGTTGCCCAGGGAGGCTGTGGCTGCTCCCTGCCTGGAAGTGTTCAAGGCCAGGCTGGAGGAGGCCTTGAGTGACCTGTGCTAGTGGGAGGTGTCCCTGCCTATGGCAGGGGATTGGAACTGGCTGATCCTTGAGGTCCCTTCCAACCTTCCCATTCTGTGATTCTATGGGGAATCCACCACTGCCCAGGGTGGCCTGGGTCAGGGCTTGACAGCCTTTCCATAAAGAAATTGTTCCTCATATCCAATCTAAACCTTGCCTGGTGAAACTTGAGGCTGTTTCCTCTTGTTCTGTCACTTGTCCCTTGGAAGGAGAGACCAACTCCTACCTTCATTTCAACCTCCTTTCAGGGAACCATGGAGATATGCAGGGTAGGATGACCTGAGGCTCTGATGTGTGCATTGCCTGCCTGGTGTTTGCTCCACAGCTAGAGCAGAACTTCACTGGCTGTTCACAGTGGGTTGCATTCTTCTAGGTCAGAAATGGCCTGAATTGTGTCAGGGGAGGTTTAGATTGGGTATGAGGCACAGTTTCTTTGCTGCAGGAGTGGCCAGGCATTGGAACAGGCTGCCCAGGGAGGTGGTGGAGTCCCCATAGAATGGTAAGGTTGGAAGGGACCTCAAAGACCATCCAGTCCCAACCTCCTGCCGTAGGCAGGGACACCTCCCAGTAGCACAGGTCACTCAGGGCCTCATCCAACCTGGCCTTGAACACCTCCAGGGAGGGAGCATCCACAACCTCCCTGGGCAACCTGTGCCAGTGTCTCACCACCCTCACTACAAACAACTTCCTCCTAACATCCACTTTCAATCTCCCCTCTGCCACTTCAAACCCATTGCCCCTTGTTCTGTCATTGTATGACCTTGTCAATAGTCCCTCCCAGCCTTCCTGTAGCCCCCTTCAGATACTGGAAGGCTACCATCCCTCAAAGTGTTCAAGAAACATGTGGCCATGGCACTTTGGGACGTGGTTTAGTGGCCCTGGTGGTGTTGGGTTGATGGTTGGACTGGATGAGCTTTTCCAACTGAAGCAGTTCTATGATACTTTGTTGGCTTTCAAATCTGCCTTGAATTGCTCTTCTGCCCATTTCCAGGTGGCTGCTGCCTGCTTTTTACTGTAGCTACAAATAGTTGGAAGGTGGCATGGCCCATAAAAGCCAACACTGTGCTCTCAGCACATGCAGTTTATGAGCAGGTCTGTTGTCTGTGGCAGCAATGCACTGCATGGTCCCAGAAGAGAGCTGCTAGAAATTAAAGGCTGGTGAGATTTCACAGGGCTGGTGTCACAGACAATTAAAATAAGCAGCTCAGTAACCTTGAGTGGGTGGGTGGGTTGCAGCTCCTGTAATTCACGGTGGGCATGGGTGTCACTCTAGCTGTGGCTTCAAGTATGGATGAAATAGCCTTGCAGAGCTTGGCTGGCTGGGTTGGGGACATTAAAAATATTTATCCACCTTTTAAAATGCCTGCAGATTGGAACCATTTCTTATTTAGCAAATAGCAGCATTTAAAAAGCCTACCTGTGCCTGTGTCCGAAAGGGAAAATGCAGTGCTGGACAGAAGAGCCTTAATTGCCAACCTGCCTGGGTAAGAAAGAGCAGCTTTTTAATTATGATGGAGGTTTGGGGTTGGCTTTTTCTTTTTTTTTTTTTTTATGTGGCAAGTCCAGGATACATCTGCAATCAGGCAGAGAGCTTCTGTCCCCCATGCTTCCCTCCCCTCGAGTTGGGAGGACAATGGCAAGTCATTAACGAACTATAATGGGAAACTCGGTATCTAAGGCTGACATTCTCTTAGCGAGGTGACTAACACCTCCCTGCTTCTCCTTCCCTTTTCTCTTTGCTAATCACATTCTGGCTGGAGCCAGTCACATCGAGCCCAGCTGCTGGGCTGCTGGCTGCCAGGCTTGGCTTCGGGTGCTGCGTGATGGAGTGCCCAGCCCTGTGCTGCTGTCTGTCGTGCCATGTAGATCTGGAGTAGCTCCACAGGCTTGCATTTGTCTGACATGAATGGGAGTAGAGCCTGACCTGCTCCAGTCCCTTTCCCTGCTAGCTAGAGGAGAGTTCTGATTAATGATTGATTGTTGGTATTAATTTGCTGCGTGTGAGAGGTGGCCAAGGAGAAGTCTGAAATGGTTTGTGTGTATCCAAGGGGAGTTGGAGAGACATGGTAGTGGATTCAAAGGGAAGCTGAGGGCCAGCAGACAGGTACAGGAAGCTCTTTGGGAAGGATGTGACCTGGCTGCTCATACCTGGGGAGTTATTCTCTCCTTAGCTCCTCCATATTGGGTTCAGGTTTGGGTCGATCACTCTGGGTTCAGGTTTGGGTCACTCACTCTGGGTTCAGGTTTGGGTCGCTCACTCCAAGAAGGCTGGAGCTGGTCCACAGAAAGGCAACAAAGCTGGGGAAGGGTCTGGAGAACAGGGCTGGGGAGAAGTAGCTGAGGGACCTGGGAGTGTTGAGTCTGGAGAAGAAGAGGCTCAGAGGAGACTTCATTGCTCCTCTGCAGCTCCCTGACAGGAGATTGGAATGAGGTGGGGGTTGGGCTCTTTTCCCTAGTATAAGGTGGGAGAGGACATCACCTGAAATTGTAACAGGAGAGGTTTAAGGTGGATATTAGAAGAGACTTCTTCACTGCAGGAGTGAGACAGGCTGCCCAGGAGGTGTTCAAGAAATGTGTAGCCATGGTACTCTGGGACATGGTTTAAGGGCCATGGTGGCATTGAGTTGGCAGTTCAGCTTCATGATCTTAGAGGTCTTTTCCAACTGAAACAATACTGTGATTCCACAGTTCTGTGACTGTACTCACCTGAGATCCCTGGCTTTTAGAGGTACTGGGATAGCATTTTTCCATACAGACAGAAACTATTTGGTGTCCAGCACGATGAAGGTGCAGCTGAGATGTTCAGAGAAGGAGGGAGGCACCCATGTGGCTATGAAACTCCAGGGTTCTGACTTTTGACTCCAACACCAGTTAAGGGCAGGATGAATTGTGGATGTTGGCATCTTGTGAAAGAGCAATTTGTGAGCTCTTTGGCAGAAAGGGTCCAGCTTTTAGACACTGATATTTGACAAAGTGACTGGTGCAAACAGACCCTTTCTCATTGGACATGGAAGTGTTGGAGTGGGTCCAGAGGAGGACCACAAAGATGATCAGAGGGCTGGAGCAGCTCTGCTGTGAGGACAGGCTGAGAGAGTTGGGGCTCTGCAGCCTGGAAAAGAGAAGGTTTCAAGGGGACCTGATAGTAGCCTTCCAGTGTCTGAAGGGGGCCTACAGGAAGGCTGGGGAAGGATTATTTACAAGGTCCTGCAACGACAGGACAAGGGGCAATGGGTTTAAACTGGCAGAGGGGAGATTTGGACTGGATGTTAGGAGGAAGTTCTTTCCAGTGAGGGTGGTGAGGCACTGGCACAGGTTGCCCAGGGAAGTCGTGGATGCTCCCTCCCTGGAGATGTTCAAGGCCAGGTTGGATGAGACCTTGAGTAACCTGTACTAGTGGGAGGTGTCCCTGCCTATGGCAGGGGGTTGGAACTAGATGATCCTTGAGGTCACTTCCAACCTTCCCATTCTATGATTCTATGATTCTATGATTTACAACTCACTGGTCCCTCCTGTGAACCTGAACCCAGATCTGGAAGAGGACACAGTGGGAAAGAGGAGTGAGGAGTGCTAAAAAAGTCTAGAACACAAGAGTGGAAGATCTGGGAGATATTTCCAGATGGATGTGGGTAGGCAAATGAGAGAGAATACTATTTGCAGTGTGCAATTTGAATAAATCTGAGCAGGAGAGGAGATGGCAGTGCTGAGCCTGTTGATGTGTCTGATGAAGCAAAGCTGATTCACCTCGAAGTTGACACAGCTCTGTTAATGTGCCTGCAAATAGCTGCTCCTGTCTGCCTGCAATGAAACCACTCTGGAAGGCCAACCTGTCACCTGGGGGGGTTATGAAAGCCAATGCCCCCCCGCCCCCCTTTGCCTGGGGATGGTTTCTAGCTGGGTTCCCACGCATGCACCCAGCTCCGGCTCCAGCTGCCAGCGAAAGGAGCAGCAGGCTGGCTCTGGCTCTGCCACTCAAGAGCGAGATGCTATTAACTGTGGAAGAATTTCAATTGCCACCCATCACTTTGTTTTGCAGGGTGGAGGGAAGTGTGTGGAGGGGAGGGAGGAAATAACAGGGGGAAGGAGGAAAAAACCACGGGGAGGTGGTTTTGGGAGTAAAGTTGCAGCCTTGTAACCATTTGCTGCGGAGAGCACAAGGGGGATGTCATTGCTTGCTGCACACACCAGGCCTGGAGCAGCATCCAGTGTTGCCATCAGGGTTTTGAGAGGGAAGGGGAGGAGGGGGGAAATAAAATCCCTCCACTGGGGTGTGGGGGTAGAGGATTCACACGCTCTAAAAATACCCCTTGGTAATCAAGCTCCTGCCGCTCTCCATTGTGCTCTCCCCGGCTGCTGGTGCTCATCACTCCCTGGGGGTATAAATAGCAGCACTCGTGATGGAGCTGCTGGCTGCTTGGTTTGACATCCTGGTGGCTGTGAGGATGCTGAGTCGTGCTGGTACTGAGCCGTGGTGGTAGTGAGTCGTGGTGGCACAAATACTGGGCTGGCACAGAGCGTGAGGAATCAGCTCTGGTGTGGACCCTCCTAGGAGGAATCATGGAATTGTTTCAGTTGGAAAAGACCTTTGAGATTATCAAGTCCAATGTTCAACCCAACACCAGTGAGTGAGATCAGAGGAGGCCACAAAGAAGCTCAGAGGACTGCAGCAGGTCTACTATGAGGATAGGCTGAGAGAGTTGGGGCTCTGCAGCCTGCAGAAGAGAAGGCTTCCAGGAGAGCTTGGAGTGGTCTTCCAGGATCTGAAGGGGACTACAGGAGGGCTGGGGAGGGACTATTGACAAGGGCTGGCAATGACAGGACAAGGGGCAATGGGTTTAAACTGGCAGAGGGGAGATTTAGACTGGATGTTAGGAGGAAGTTGTTTGCAGTGAGGGTGGTGAGACACTGGCACAGGTTGCCCAGGGAGGTTGTGGCTGCTCCCTTCCTGGAAATGTTCAAGGCAATGTTGGAGGAGACCTTGAGTGCCCTGTGCTAGTGGGAGGTGTCCCTGCCTATGGCAGGGGGTTGGAACTGAATGATCTTTAAGGTCCTTTCCAACCTTACCCTTCTATGATTCTATGATTCTACCTCTATGCCAAATAAACCACATCCCAAAGTGCCACCCACATGTTGGTTGAACATCTCTAAGGACGTTCACAGTAGCAGCAGCTCAGGAGTGAGGCATCCACTGCTGTGCCATTTGGTGGGAGAATAGGAAGGAGATGAAGCTGTACTACTGCTCTTTTAGATCTTACTGTTGCTTGAGCTAGAAATCTTCAGAAGAATCTTTAGTCTTCAGAAGAGGAGGCTGAGGGCACACCTCACTTCTCTGTACAACTCTCTGAAAGGAGGTTGCAGTGAAGTGGGGGTTGAGCTCATCTCATGTGCAACAAGTGATAGGACAAGAGGAAATGGCCTCAGGTTGTGCCAGGGGAGGTTCCGATTGGATATTAGGGGAAAAAAATTTTCCCAGCAAAGGTTCTCAGGCACTGGATCAGGCTGCCCAGCAAGGTGGTGGAGTCACCATCCCAGGAGGCATTTAAAAGCTCCGTGGATGTGGTGCTGAGGGATGTGGTTTAGTGGCAGTGTCTTAGCAGCAGTGGTAGGGTTGTGAGCTGTGGGTGAATGGTTGGACTGGATGATCTCAAAAGTCTCTTCCACCCTCAAGAGTTCTATGGTTCTGTGCCTCTAAGTGACCATCTGATCTGTCAGCTATTAGAATCATAGAATCATAGAATGGTTGGAAGGGACCTCAAAGATTATCTATTTCCAACCCCCTGCCCTGACCCAGGCCACCCTGGGCAGTGGTGGATTCCCCATAGAATCATAGAATGGGAAGGTTGGAAGGGACCTCAAGGATCAGCCAGTTCCAACCCCTTGCCATAGGCAGGGACACCTCCCACTAGCACAGGTCACTCAAGGCCTCATCCAACCTGGCCTTGAACACCTCCAGGGGGGGAGCAGCCACAACCTCCCTGGGCAACCTGTGCCAGTGTCTCACCACCCTCACTGTAAAGAACTTCCTCCTGACATCCAGTTTCAATCTCCCCTCTGCCAGTTCAAACCCACTGCCCCTTGTCCTGGCATTGCAAGCCCTTGTAAATAGGTCTTGTAAATACAAGACCTTGTAAATAGGTCTTGTGTTAGTTCCCATACTCCTCTCCATCCCATATCCTTCAGACCCAGGGATTTCAACACCCAGTCCTAACCCTCAGAGCAGCAGGAGAGGGGGGGAAGCAAACCTGCAGACCAGCTCCTGCCCTCACAGAGCAGGGCTGGGCACCTTGTGCAAGGCCAGGCAGAGCTCTCAGCAAACCTCTGTGTGCTGCCTGCAGGATCTGAAGGTGAGAGAGGGAGATGCCATCTCATTTTTTTTCCCCCAACATGTCAGAAGTTGTTATAGAAAAGAGAGCAATCGATTGCTTCTGTGTCCACTGTGAGACAGAACAGGAAGGAATTGGATTAATTTGCAGCAGGGAAGATCAAGGTTAGATATTTGGGAATAGCAATCTCTCTGGTAGCAAGCAGCAGAAAGCACTGGGAGGGGACAGCAAGAGGGATCTGGTGCAGCTCACTGCTGGAGGCTTTTATGGAATCATAGAATTGTTTTGGTTGGAAGAGACCTTCAGTCCAATTCTCAACCCAACACCACCGTGGCCACTAAACCATGTCCCAGAGTGCCATGCCCACACATTTCTTGAACACCTCCAGGCCTGTTCCAGTCCCTGATTGCTCTGGTAGCAAAGAAATTGTTCCTAATTTCCAATCTAAACCTCCCCTGGCACAATTTCAGGCTATTTCCTATCCTTCTATAACCTGATCTAGGGAGAAGAGCCCAACCTCCACCTCACTGCAAACTCCTTTCAGGGAGCTGCAGAGAACAGTGATGTCTCCCCTCAGCCTCCTCTTCTCCACACTGAACACTCTCAGCTACCTCAGCCGCTCCTCCCCAGCCCTGTTCTCCAGACCCTTCCCCAGCTTTGTTGCCCTTCTGTGGACCTGCTGCAGCCCCTCAATGTCCTTCTTGGAGTCAGGGACCCAAAACTCAACCTCATATTCAAGGTGTGGCCTCACCAGTGCCCACTACAGAGAAACAATCACACCCCTGGTCCTTCTGGCCATTCTATTCCTGATCCAGGCCAGGATGCTGTTGACTTTCTTGGACACCTGAGCACAGCACACAATGGCTCATCTTCACCTGGCTGTCAACCAGCACTCCCCAGGTCATTAAAGAGCAAAGTAGGCAAATGTGTGGTGGGGATGGGACAGGTAGAGCTGCTATAGCCTCAACAGCAGAGTCTGGGAGTGCTGAAGTGCTTTGTGAGTCTGTAAATGCTGGCTTCATGTTGTGGTGTTGTCCCTCACCACAAGACCCTCGCACAGCAGAGGCTGCTGCACTGTGCTGCTTATTAAGCAGTTACTAGAGCAAGTGGAGGGGGGAGGTGTCTCCAAACTGGCTGTTTTGCAGGTTTCCTGTGAGCACTGCCTCGCTGCAATCCAAATGTCATCAGTCATCAGCAGCTGAACAGCCTCTCCCAAACCTCCAAGTGGGACGTACGTGCTGGATCATTACAGCTGTCGCCCTGCTGCTGCTGGCCTTTAGTTGTGGCACTGGTGTTGCTCACAGAGAGCCTCTGCTCTGCTTTTTGGATGTGAATGCAAGCTCCAGGGGCTAGGAGCTGGTAAAAGTTTCATGTGCTCTGAAGCAGATGTAGTGTCAGCACCCGCCACCAAACTGTGCAGGAATGGAGCAGCTCTGGGCTGGCCTGGATGCTCTCTGCAAGCTCTTGTGACCTTCCCAGAGCAGCAACCTCCTTTGCATCAGCCTCATTTACTGTGCCTTATTTGAAAGGCTCTGAGGAATCACAGAACCATAGAATGGTCTTGGTTGAAAGAGAACTTAAAGATCATCCAGTGCCAACCCCCTGCCATGGGTAGGGACAGCTTCCATTAGCCCAGGTTGCTCAAAACCTCATCCAACCTGGCCTTGAACACTTCCAAGGAGAGCATCCACAACCTCCCTGGCCAACCTGTTCCAGTGTCTCGCCACCCTCACTCTAAAGAATTTCTTCCTCATCTCCAGTCTCAATCTCCCCTCTTCCAGCTCAAAAATCATTGCCTCTCATGCTGTCACTTATAAGCTTTTGTCAAAAGTCCCTCCCCAGCTTTCCTGTGGGTCCTCTTCAGGTGCTGGAAGATGGAGGCTTTGCAGAAGGATTTGAAGGGGACAGGGAATGAGGAGGAGTCAAAGTGAGTTTCCAGATCTTCAGTCCTCCTTGGACTGGTTGTGACTTGGCTTTCTTCTGTGCCCAGTGGTGGTCTGGAGCAGATGGGCAATCCAGCAGTGTCCCCTTGGGTAGGTGTTTAGCTTCTACCTGTGACAACAGCTCCTTCACTTAACCAGAAGCTTATTGCCTCCAAGAGGGAATTTCTAGAGACCTCCCCAGGGAGTCTGGAACTCAGCATCCCTCTGTGCATGGACACTTCCTTAAGTTCTTCCTCCGTGGTCTGTTGCAGGGTTAAAGCATAATCCCCACTGCTTTTAGAGAGGGGATAAAATGTGGAGCCAGGAAGGAGGAAACCTAATGGGTAGGTAATTAAAGGACATGCCAGGAGATGGATGGATGAATAGAGTGGAGGGAGGATGTGGAAGGGCTATAGAAACACATCAATACATGTATGAGGAAGGGAGAGATGGACGAGGAGATTAATTTATGATTGCTTCTGTCTATTATTATTCTGAGTCAGAGGCTCAGATCACATCTGGAAAGTCTCCAAACCAGCCCTGCTGCCATAAGGTTAATGCAAGGCCAATGGCTCCGCCGAGATCCCCTGGGATTAGGCAAATGCCAGCTGAAATCTAAGGTGGACAGATAAGGGAGTGAGAGATAAGAGGGCGAGCAGCAGGGTTAGAAGGCTTCGTGGCTGGGATTAGCAGGGGATGATACAGGCTGGCACCAGCTTGAGGAACTTGGAGAAGTGTTATCATGCAGGATGGTGGCAGAGGAGAAGCTCAGACCTGTTCTAGGAGGGAGGAGGCTGTCCCTTGCTGTTTCTGTTGCTGGATGGAGTGGACTTGTAATTGGTTACTTTCTAAATTGGCTGGGGGTGGCTGCTGCAATCCCTTTCTGCCCTCGAGGTGCTGCAGCAGTTGGTGGCAAGTGTGGGTTTTGGAAACCTCTGCTACCCAGACATCCTGCTTTGGGTCTTTGATAATAAAGGTCTTTGTTGAGTCCCAGGAGCTGGGGAGCATTGAAGGACCTTGGCTGCTGAGTTAAGACCAAAGGGAGATGTTCTTTGGCTGTTTGCTATAGCTCAGAGGAGTAAGATGCAGCAATGCTGGAGCAGTGGTACAAGATGTTTCCATCCTCACTGCCATGAAATGGCCTTTTGTCTTTGTGGAGGAGAACTGAGTGACTGACAGGCAGCTCCAAGCCTTGCTGTAGTGTTTCTGCAGAGGTTCAGAGAAGGTCTGCAGCCTTCTGCTCTGGAGAGGGAATTCAGCATCTCAGGAAAGCTGAAGCAGTACTTGACAACAAGGGGTGAGCCATGAGACTTGTTGAAGACCTCACTCATTCAATGTGCTTCTCCCTGGCAACCTTGTGAGCCTTCTCCCTTCCTGCACACCTCCTCTGAAGCACACCTTTCTCACTCCAGCTCTAAAAGCTGCCGGGGCTGAGCGGGATTTCCCTTTCCAGTGACACAGAGGGGACAAAAAAACCCACAAAACAAACAAAAAAACCCCAACCCTGAAGCCAAGATGATTGGAGCAAGGTTAGTCTGCTGGAGGCATGAGTAGTGTGTTGGGAAGCTCGAGGGCACGTCGCTGTTTGTTTATTCCCCACTTTAATAATTGGCTGATTAAATTGCATTTTTATTTGGTTTCAGTGGCAATGGATTGAGTGCTGTAATATCCACTCACACCTCATAATTATCATTAATTTCTTCTCTCTCCTCTGGGCGAGGCAGGGCCAGGGCTGGCAGAGGCAGCTAGGGAGCATGGGTGAATTGGATGGTGGCACTCTGCATATTGATCAGCCAAGGGGGCTGAGGCAATCCTAGAATCTTAGAATTGGTTTGGTTGAAAAAGACCTCTAGGATCATTGAACCCAAACCCATCAACCCAACACCACCATGGCCACTGCGCTATGGCCACACAGTTTTTGAACACCTCCAGGCATGGGGACTCCACCACCTCCCTGGGCAGCCCGTGCCAATTCCTGACCACTCTTGCAGCAAACAAATTGTTCCTCATCTCCAACCTAAACCTCCCCTGGCACAATTTCAGGCAATTTCCTCTCCTATCCCCTGATACTGGGGAGAAGAAACCAGTCCCCACCTCACCCCAACCTCCTTTTAGGCAGTTGTAGAGAGAGGGTTGAAGGGGGAAGGAATTGGTGGGTAGGGAGAAGGGACGAGGAGCAGGGATGGGGAGGGGGGTGGGGTGGGGGAATCCACCTTAAATCCCAGACAAAGGCAAGCCCGGCAAAGTCTCGGAGTCAGCACAACAGGCTGTGGGAGCCTAATTACCATAACGATGTGAAAGAGCCCAATCAGCAATCTGGGGCTAATCTTTCATGTATTACAGGTCTCTCTTTCGCAGCGCTCCACAGCTAAATGCATTTTTAATGAAGATATTCCTAGAGTCGCAGATAATTTCCCTCTCTTTACAAGGAGGGTATCAGAGCTCATTAAGCAGGTCGTTCTTCTTTTTATCTATGTATATGTAGCTCTGTTTTTATGTATATATACACAGACACACACACACACACACACACATATGTATAATAGAATCACAGAATGGTAGGGGTTGGGTGGGATCTCTGAGATCATTGAGCCCAATCCTGCTACCAAAGCAGAATCACTCAGGGTAGGATCCACAGGAACACATCCAGATGGGTCTGGAAAGTCTCCAGAGAAGGAGACACTACAGCCTCTCTGGGCAGGCTGCTCCAGGGCTCCAGCACCCTCACTGTACAGTTTTTCCTCCTGTTGAGGTGGAGATTTCTGTGTTCCAGTTTCTCTCTCTTGCTCTTTGCCCCGTTACAGGACACCATTGAATCATAGAATCATAGAATCATAGAATGATTCTTGAAAAGAACCTGGCCCCTACTTCTTGCACCCCACCCTTCAGATATTTGTAAACATTAATAGGATCTACTCTCAGCTTTCTCTTTTCCAGGCTAAACAGCTCCAGGTCTCTCAGCCTTTCTTCTTAGTAGAGGTGCTCCAGTCCCCTCAGCATCCTTATGGCCTTCACTTGGACTCTCTAGTATATCCCTGTCCCTCTTGACCTGGGTGCCCCAGAGCTGGACACAATACTTGAGATGTGGTCCCCCAGTTTTTCAGGCAGGCACCGTCAGTGCCAGCTGCAGCAAAGCTGCCAGGGAAGGAGGGATGCTCACTGCAGAGGGACCGGTTCTTGCTGGGAAAGTTTGCTGCTTCCATGGGTTTGAGTGCTCCTCCCCTCTCCTTGCTGAGCCAGAATGAAAGAAAATAGAATAAAAACAATCACAAGAGTGGGGTTGGGGGTCTCTCGGAGGAGGATGGGTTGTGGTGAGGGCAGAGCCGGGGGTGAGCGACGGGCGCAGTTATTGCATCCTCAGCTATGGCTGTTGAGGGACTATAATCGTATTATTGCTCCAGTGCTGATTCCTGGTGCTGCTTTCTCAAGTGCTGTCAGATGAAATCTGGCTGGAAATTAAAGGGGAAGCTGAGGCTGGCTTGCAGAGGATGAGTTATTTGGGAAGGGAGCAGAGCTGTCTCCTCCCGCTCCCCACCGTGTTCATCTCACCAGGATCTCGGTAGAGGCTTTCGCTGGGAGCAGGAGGGGGAGGAAAACAGGGAGATTGTCTTTAAAGCGTCAGACAGCTGGCTCCTGACAGGAGGAGGGCGCCGAGGGTGTGTTTCCAATTATCTCTGTAGATGGGGCCGAATCCCAAGAGGGGCTGGGGAGCCGCAAGCCAGAATGAGGCTGGTGAATTGCCGGGGAGAAGCAGGGAGCGGTGCTCGGCCGGCACGGCGGCTGGGAGAGCAGCCGGCATGGGGAGCGTCTCGGCGCTCAATTATAACCTGCCCAAAGGGAAGAGGCTTTGAACTCGAGGGAAGAAGCGGTTGCCTGCAGGCAGGAGGGGGTCTGCACGTTTGTATTTGATGCCGTTGCGAGGCCGAGTTTTCTCCTGGGTGAGGCATTGTCATGTCTTTGTTCGAGCCTTGGCAGTAGTGCTGGGGGCTCCTTTCCTCTCAGGATTTAGCTGGTAAACCGGAAGATGGAAAGGCCTCTGGAGCGTAAAGCTCTTTGAACACACTCTGGAGATGGGCTGGAGCAGTGATGTGTTAGAGCTGATCTCTTGCTTTTGGATGTGAGCCTTGCAGGAGCTCGCTTTGGCACATGGTTGAGCCAGACTCGGCTCTCAGGTGCAGATTCTGGCTTCGGGTGGCCACATTTCCTACTGCAGCATCTCCTTCCAACTTACAGGGAAGTTTGGGTTCTGCTCAGACTGTTTCTGGTCTTGTGCTTTCTTGGAATTGGACTAGCAACCAGCTTCTGGAGGCTTCTGTTCAAGGCAGGACCAGAGGTTTATGGAGAAAATGTGCTGATGAGTGTGCTGGGAATGATCACTTGCATGTCCTGGGGCAATTGCTTCCCTCTTCAGCCCATCCCCAGAAGCAGTGATGCAACAGGAGGCTGCAGGCAGCAAGGGGTTAAAGAGGTAGAGGAGTGAGAGAGGATGGCAGAAAATTTGCAGGGATGATAAACACCACCAAGGATGATTTTCTCTCCACGAAGCAGTCCATTGATCTGTGATTAGAGTAGCTGGAGCTTTTACAATCAATCAGGTAGGAAATTGCATCACTGGAGGTTCAGGGGTCAGAGAAATTGTGGAGAGTGGGAGAGGAAGGAAGAGCTGCTGGAGCCTCTCAGAGAGATTTGGAAAGGTGATGAGGAGCTGTGCATGGTTGTGCAGCTCAGGCACCATGTTATTTTTTATCTTTGAGGGTCCTCAAGCAAATGGTCAAGGGTTTTATGGCTGGCCAGGTTGGGAAGGGTGAGGCTTTCTTGACTTGTCCATTGTGTGGACAGCTTGCAGTATCCAGACCAGGTCTGGATTCATAGCTGTGACCTGCACATGATTTCTCCCGTTGAACTGGGAGAGGTGCTCCTGTTGGAGTGGGCAGTAAAATGCATGATGGGCTCTGGTTTGTGCCAGGAGCAGCCAAATGCAGACATGGAACCATATCATAGAATGAGTTGGGTTAGGAGGGACCTTAAAAGATCAGCTAGTTCCAACCCCCTGCCACCTTCCACTAGATCAGGGGACACCTCCCACTAGCCCAGGTTGCTCAAGGTTCCATCCAGCCTGGCCTTAAACATGTCCAGGGGCATCCACAGCTTCCCTGGGCAACTTGTTCCACAGTCTCACCACCTTCACTTTCAAGAGTTTTCTCTTCCCCTCTCCCAGCTCAAAGCCATCCTGTCCCTCCAAGCCCTTGTCAAAAGTCCCTCCCCAGCTGTCCTGTGGCCCTCTTCAGGTACTGGAAGGTTTCTCTGAGGCCACTCTGGAGCTTTCTCCAGGCTGATCAACCCTGATTCTCTCAGTCTGTTCCAATAGGAGAGGTGCTCCAACCTTCTGATCATCTTTGTGGCTTCCTCTGGACCCGCTCAAGAAGTTTGATGTGCTTCTTGTTTTGGGAGAACCAGAATTTGTGATGGACCCTAGTCCATTTACTAATTGCCACTTGCTCCCTATCCTCCTGAGTTTATGCCCCTATTTGGGAATACTCCTGCAACTGAACTCCTTTGAGTACTGGAGTTTCACTGGGGCTGGACTAAAAATACCTCACAGAGCTGGTACTTGCGAGGCTGTGCTTTGATACTACACTGAGGAATGAATAGATGATGTGTGGGCTTTGGTGACTGCTGTAAATCAGTAGCTGCTGTAGCCAGGTAGGTGTTATGGATTATCTCAGTAATTGGTCCACCTGGAGCATCTACTTACGATATCAATTTATCTACATAGCTCTTAATACCTTGAAAGGAGCTTTAGGATGATGCACGCAAATAGCTGGGAAGGGAAAACTGGGGAGAGTTAGCAGGCAGGTGGAAAGGAAGGCCACAAAAGGAGCCATCAGGTAGGTTGGTAAAGGGTTACTCTGCAGCTGATCGATCACCTGTAATCTGGCCTTGCACTGGGTAAAAGAGAAATAACAATGGCAGGGCAGGTTAAAGAGAAGACAAAGGCAGAGGGTGTGACACAGCCTCCCCATCTGGCTTTTCCCTCACCCCCTGACAACAGCTGCACCTCTCATTTCCTGCCTGTTATTTTGTCTCTGGTTTCAGCCCCATGGTTTCTCAGTGGGGTGGTTTAAAAATCTGACCTGACTCTGTTGCCTTCTGTGTTTGGAGACCCATAGCAGACACTGACCTTTCAAGTCTCTTCGTGATTAAAGCTCTTATTTAATTTCCTGTGGGGCTGCAGACACTCTGAGGCAGTAAAGTGTTGGGAGTTCATTAACATGTGGGACTTTAATTAGTCGGTAAGAAATCCCTCTCTGTCCCAGTTTGACCAAGGAAAAAAAAAAAGTAAAAAACACAAGAAGAAGGGTGGGTAAAAAGACAAAAATAAAAGAGAGAGAGAAAGAAAATGTTGTTGAAGTAAAAATAGTCACAGCAAACCTCTTCACAGTAGGAACAGATTTCAAGGCTCACAATCTATTTATCAGGCACTTTAGACCTGTGTGCAAGTTCCCCCTACAAACCATCAGCAATTGCTCTTTATAGAGAAGGAGGCCAAGATGTGCTCCTGGGGAGAATCATCCCACTGGCACCTGGAGCAGCGAGTAACAGCATCAGGAAGGGAATGAGGAGAAGAGCTTGAAAAATGAACCACAGTATAAGAAAGGCTTTGAGGTGCTGGAGTGGGTACAGACAAGGGTAGCAAAGCTGGGCAGGGGTTTGGAGAGCATGGCTTATGAGGAGAGGCTGGGGGAACTGGAATTGTTTAGTCTGAAGAGAGGGAGAATGAGAGGAGACCTTATTGCTCTCTACAGCTACCTGAAAGGAGGCTGGAGTGATGGTGTTGGTCTCTTCCCTCAAGTAACTAATGACAGGACAAGACATAGTGGCCTGAAGCTGCATCAGGTGAGGTTTAGGGTGGAGATTAGGAACAGTTTCTTTGCTGCAGGAGTGCTCAGGCATTGGAGCAGGCTGCCCAGGGAGGTGATGGCATCACCATCGCTGGAGGTGTTCAAACAATGAATAGATGTGGCACTCTGGGACACGTGGTCATGCAGGTATCAGGGAGAAGGTTGGACTCGATGATCTTGGAGGTCTTTTCCAACTTTAAGGATTCTATAAGGCCACCCAGCAGCACCCACACAGCCTGTTGCTGCACCACTGCGCCCTCCCAAACCTGACAGGGTTGGCATCACTGCAAAACCAGGTTTAATACGTATTGGGGCTTGACCCTTCTCCCTCGTGCCTGCAGCTGTTCGAGCAGACTGGGATGGAGCAGAGCAAGCACATTGGGCAGGGCAGCAGCCTGGGAGGAACACACCATCAACATGTGGCCCTTTTATTTATTTAAACCCTGGGTGGAATAATATATGTTTGATTGCCCAGTTGATCTATTTGTGACAAGTGTTAAAACACATGTGCATTGATTTTCTTTGAGGAGCGTATTTCTAAGGGTAATTTAATAGTGGTATCGAGCAGAGCTCTTACTGGCCAGGGAAGAGGAGGAGGGAGGGAGGGAGGGAGGGGATGGGGGATTAGATGAAGAAGAGAGAGATGCTAATGGCGTTCTCGCAATGCAATTGCTTAGGTCAGTGAAAAGCTGTCACAGTTTAATGCACTCGCTTGTTGGGGATGTTATCATAGCCAGGATTAAGCCATTCCAAAACATGAAAACAAGAGCAGCTTGTTAGTGAGGGAAGCTGTTAAAGAGCTGCTGTTGCAAAAGTTACGATGGCTGCGTGGCAGGAGCTCTCCCGCTGCCCTCCAGCTGCTGGGAGCTCTGCCAGCCTGTGGGGATGCTCTTGGCTTCTAGCACTAGCTGTTCTTCATCTCTCTTCTTTTCCCAGAAGAGTTGGTGCCTGACAGTTGTGTGGAGGTCCTGGATCCAGGGTGGTCATTAGGTACAGAAAGGTTGGAGCTTCGGTGTGGGTAGAATCAAAGAACTAATAAATGTTCATAAATATCTGAGGGCTGGGGGTCAGGA
>VWZE01001796.1:61384-77649 GCA_013396675.1 Eubucco bourcierii | reverse complement strand
CTTTCTTCTTCTTCTCCTTCCCTTCCCCCCCCCCCCTTTTCCTTTTTACCTTCTTTTCCTTTGCTCCCTTCCTCTTTTCCTTTCTTTCCTCCCCCTTTCTTCTTCTTTCCCCCTCCTTTCCTTTTGCCTCTTCCTCCTTTCTGTTTTTCCCTCCTTCTTTTCTATTTCCTGTCTTTCTTTCCTTTATTCCTTCTGTCTTTCCTTTTTTCATCCTCCTTTCCTTTTTCCTATCTTTATTTATTTTCCTTCTTCTCTTTCCCCTCCTTTCCTTTTGCCTCTTCCTCCTTTCTGTTTTTCCCTCCTTCTTTTCTATTTCCTGTCTTTCTTTCCTTTATTCCTTCTGTCTTTCCTTTTTTCATCCTCCTTTCCTTTTTCCTATCTTTATTTATTTTCCTTCTTCTCTTTCCCCTCCTTTCCTTTTGCCTCTTCCTCCTTTCTGTTTTTCCCTCCTTCTTTTCTATTTCCTGTCTTTCTTTCCTTTATTCCTTCTGTCTTTCCTTTTTTCATCCTCCTTTCCTTTTTCCTATCTTTATTTATTTTCCTTCCTCTCTTTCCCCCTCCTTTCCTTTCTACCTTGCCCTTTTTATTCTTCTCCTTTTCCTTTTCCCCTCCTTTCCTTTTTTCTTTCATCCTTTCCTTATTTTCCCTTCCTCCTTCCCTTTTTCTTCCTTCCTCTGTTCCTTTTTTCCTCCTCCTTTCATTTTTTTTCTTTCCTTTGCTTCTTTCATCCTTTCATTTTTTCCTGCTTTCATTTTTTTTCTCCTTCTCCATTCTTTTTTTTTTCTTCCATCCTCCCAGCCTCTCCACCATGGAGAGGGAAATCATAAGGATGGATTCAGGAGTTCACAAACAACCCTGGTGGAGACCACTTTGTGATCAGCTCGGTAGGGATGCTTCATGATTTGGGTCCCTACCTGCTTTGAACGTTTATGGTCAGTCTTTCTCCCCTGTTGTTGGTTGAAGAAGCTTTCAGGAGAGGATGGAGCACAGCAGACATGTTGCTTGGCTTTGTCACCATTCAGGTTTGGCATGGATGAGAAGGCAGGCACCACACAACACATCTTCCAGTCCACTGGTCCTCTATGCTTCAGCACAGACCTTCCACAACCCTTAAAGTTGTGCTCCCTGCTCCACTAGATGCTCTAGACAGGTGCATGCCTTGTCCTGCACTGCAGGTCATCTCAAGTCCTTGACCTGTTCTCAAGGTCGAGGGATGCTCAGTTTGATTCTGTCTGGTAACATCAGCAGCATCTCTCTTACCTCCCTTTCCTTGGCCATGGAGAGGCCATGCCCTTTCCCTGGGGCTGACCATCCACTCTTGTGGCTTGCTGGGTTTCTAACACAGGAGGGCCAAACTCCTTGTCCTGCTCAATGAAGGAAAGATAGCAGCAGGTCCTACTATGGCATTCTTTACTCTGCTCTTGTCAGACCCCACCTGGAGTCCTGTGCACAGTTCTGGAGCTCCCAGCACAGGAAGGATGTTGAACTGTTGGAACAGGTCCAGAGGAAGCCACAAAGATGCCCAGAGGGCTGCAGCAGTTCTGTTCTGAGGACAGGCTGAGAGAGTTGGGGCTCTGCAGCCTGGAGAAGAGAAGGGTTGCAGGAGACCTTAGAGTAGCCTTCCAGGATCTGAAGTGGGCTCCAGGAAGGCTGAGGAGGGACTATTGACAAGGTCTTGCAATGCCAGGNTCCCTGCCTATGGCAGGGATTGGAACTAGATGATCCTTGAGGTCCTTTCCAACCTTCCTATTCTATGAATCTTGGGTTCAGACAGAGGTTTCTTGCAATCACAGTCCTCCATCTGTGATGGGTCATGTCTGTTGTGTAAGACTCACATCTGGGAATGGTTAGACATGGGGTGTATGTTAGATATGGGGCTTTAAACTGGCAGAGGGGAGATACAGACTGGATATCAGGGAGAAATTCTGTCCAGTGAGGGTGGTGGGACACTGGGACAGGTTGCCCAGGGAAGTTGTAGGTGCCCCATCCCTGAAGATGTTCAAAATGAGATTGGAAAAGGCCTTGAGGAACCTATTCTAGTGGAAAGTGTCCCTGTCCATGGCAGGGGGGGTTGGACCTAGATGATCTTTAAAGTCCCTTCCAATCCAAACCACTCTATAATTCTACATAGAGTTCATACAGGTGCCCCTGGGCAAGCTCTGGTTCTCCAAAGTGTTTGCATATGCTGCAGCTTTTACCATGACGCTGTAGCTGACCTGTGGAGCAGGATCCTTGTCAGAAAGGAGCATGCAAGATGTGGCCATGCAGAGGAAGAGCTTTCTTCGTGGCCAGGTATGGGATTTTTCACAGCACTCAGGCCTGGCCTGCCTCTTGTCTCATGTAAATCAGCCGTGGCAATGCCATCTGTAAAGGCTGTCTACAAGAGACGCGACTCCAGCGCTGGGTTCTCCGTGTGTGTGTGTGTGTGTGGTTTTTTTTTTTTCCCCTGCAGTTGTCATCTAGAAGCATGCAATAAATTTTATGGACCAGGGTTTATCGAGCACAGAGGATGAGGGATTGAGCTGCCTGGCTTGAATCTGAAGCTGATATTCTGGAGGGAACAAGAGCTTTCAACCGGGTGCTTCAATCACTCACTACCCACTTTCTGGAGGAAGTCAAATGACCGTGTCCTATGCCGGCGCTTCCCGCGGCGGGGAGCAGAGAGCACCGGTGCCAACCATCCCCCTGCCTTTGCCATGTCTATCACGGGTGACATCTGTCTCGTTCCCAGCCTGCCTGTTTTAAAACACATCCTGCCTGCTTCTGGGAGGATGTCTCTGCTTGGCACTGGTGGTGACAGTCCCTCCTGACGCAGTCTTCCTGGACGCGTTGCACAAATTTCCTCGGCACCAACTCTCCCTCCCAGCCCACCCGGTGGGGAGGGAAGGAGCTGTGAGCCCGCGTCACATCTGCTGCACAGTGAGAGGCTGTGCCAGCGAGATTCCTGCTAATTAATGTCAAACTTATTTTAGCAAATAATGCACATTATCTCGTCCCGGGGAAAGGGTTGGTGCCAGCACACATCGGGGTGGCTCCAGAGGAGATAATGCAGCTCAGAGGTGTTGGGTTTCCAGCATGCAGGGAGGTGGGGATGTTGTCAGGGAGGAAGGAGATGAGGATTGCTGTGTTTGGAGGCAATGGTATGAAAATGGTTGTGGGGTTCTGCCTGGCCTGGCCTGTTGGGCAAATATGTGGTCCTGGCAATATTGTCATAGAATCATAGAATGTGAGCATTGGAAGGGACCTCCAGAGATCATTTCCACTCTGACCTGTGCAGTAGGCTCCTTGTCAGAAAGGAGCATGCAAGATGGGGCTCCAACCCTCCCCTGTCAAACCTGTCAAAGCAGTTTGTGCCACTGGCTCAGGAAGAAACTGGTCTGTCTCTTCTCATATGCAACAAGTGAGAGGACAAGAGGAAGTGGCCTCAAGTTGTGCCAGGGGAGGTTCAGGTTGGATATTAGGAAAAAAAAAATCTTCCTAGAAAGGGTTCTCAAGCACTGGAACAGGCTGCCCAGGAAAGCAGTGGAGTCCCCATCCCTGGAGGGATTTCAGAGGCACATGGATGCTGTGCTGAGGGATGTGGATGAGTGACAGTAGCTTAGCAATAGTGGTGGGATGGTGAGCTCTGGGTGAGTGATTGGACCTGATGATCTCAAAGGTCTCTTCCAACATATTCTCAGGACAGCCTCTGGAGTTTTGAAGTCCCCTTGTACTGCTTTGGTCTTTATCTGTAGCAAGAGGTTTATTTGGTTTTCTTTTCAAGGATATTGTCCTCCTCATATAGGCAAGCTGAGGTAAGAGGCAGATCAAGCCCCAGTCCTCTCCTCCCTCTCCCAGTGCTGCAGCATTCATGCTTGCAGAGGGATTTGCCAATGCACAGCTAGATGACCACTATGCTGATTCCCTGATTATCACAGAGCAGAGATGAGTTGGTGATTTATGTTATGGCCAGGAAAAAAAAAGAAGGAGTATGGTCTCTGGCAATGCTAACAGGGTCACTTCTGTAAGCTGAGACAGGCTCACCTGTTTCAGCAGAGCTAATATTCCAGAGATAGGCACCATTTGCTGGATATCATCACCCCCATTTTTCATAGGAGGCAACGGAGGCACAGGGAGAAAATGAACACAGAAGATAAAGGGAGTAAAAAAGTAGCCAGATGTCCTGGCCAAAAAGTAACCAGATGTCCTGGCCAAAAAGTAGCCAGATGTCCTGGCACCAAGTCCTGGACTTGTACCATTCTGACTGATAACTCTTGGAAGTGATGGCTGAAGGGACCTCATTTTCCCCTCCCTTGACCTTCAATGGTCATCTCTTCATGACTAGAGTCAATGGCTGTCCTCTGGGGTTGTAAGCTGTAAGTGGAGTCTGAATTTGGTGCCCAGTGGCAGAACAAAGGGTAATGGGCACAAACTTCAACATAAGAAATTCCATCTGAACATGAGAAGGGACTCTTTTAATTGAAGGGTGTTGGAGACCTGAAACAGGTTGCCCAGAGAGGTGGTGAAGTCTCCATCTCTGGAGCCATTCCAAACCCATCTGGATGTGTTCCTGTGTGACCTTCTGTAGATGAACCTGCTTTTGGCAGGGGTGTTGGACTCAGTGATCTTCAGATCTTCTAAGCACTACCATTCTGTGATTCTCTTTGTCCACAGGGCATTGTTGGTGGTGTACCTTCCTCTACTCTGCCCTGGTCAGACCTCATCTTGAGTACTGCATTCAGCTTTGGGCTCTCTCTCTCTCTCTCTCTGGTTGAGAGAGTCAGAGGATGCTGAGGGGACTGGAGCACTGCCTGCTGAGGAGAGGCTGAGTGACTTGTGGCTGCTTAGTCTAGAGAAGACTGAGAGGGGATTTAATCAATGGTTATAACTATCTGAGGGCTGGGGGTCAGGAGGGAGGGACAGGCTCTGCTCACTGCTGCCTGGATAGGACAAGGAGCAATGGATGGAAGCTGCAGCACAGGAGGTTCCAGCTCAACACAAGGGGGAACTGCTTGACTGGAAGGATCCCAGAGCACTGGCACAGGCTGCTCAGAGAGGCTGTGGAGTCTCCTTCTGTGGACCCTTTCAAGGCCTGTCTGGATGTGTTCCTGTGTTCCCTGAACTCCTGCTCTGGCTGGGGGGTTGGACTGGGTGATCTCTTTGTGTCCCTTCCGACCTCTGACATCCTGTGAGCCTGTAATCCTATAGATGTTGTGCCACATTATGCCTTTACTTGTGGGCTCCCTTCACCTTATGGGGTGAGAGTGGTCAGGCATTGGCACAGGCCGCCCAGGGATGTGGTGGACTCAAGGCCTCATCCAATCTGGAGGTGTTCAAGGCCAGATTGGATGAGGCCTTGAGTAACCTGTGCTAGTGGGAGGTGTCCCTGCCTATGGCAGGGGGTTGGAACTAGATGATCCTTGAGGTCCCTTCCAACCTTACCATTCTATGATTCTATGATTCTATGATCCCTGGAGGTGTTAAAAAACTGAGTATATGTGGCACTTTGAGCCATGGATGTGTTGGGTGGAAGGTTGGACTTGATGATCTTAGAGGGCTTTTCCAACATTAACGATTCTATGACTCTCTGAAAACTGAAGAAATGTGGGACTAAGAGCTTGGAGGAAATTTTCCTTCAGAGCATCTTTTCTCCAACCCAAAATTAAAAAAAAAAAAAAAAGAAAAAAGGCCTCCTTTGTCAAGAGAGACACTGACGTGGGAAACATCTGTTCTGTGCTAAAAAAAGGGGAAAGGCGGAGAGAAACAGAAAGTGTGGAATAAGATTCCCCATCCCCCTGCATGTTGAACAGCAGAACAAGGTGGGGTGGGGGGAGAAACAAACTTGTGAGTGTACAGGGTGCAAAATAATCAACAGACTGGTGAAGGGAAATGCTCATTCTGACTGAGCAGCTGATTTCTTGGCTTTTGTTTCATTTGTGGATGGCAGTGTTGGTATGGGAGGGATAATCATAGGGGCATAGAAGTGCTGAGGTTGGAAGAGGCCTCTGAGATCGTCAACTGCTCGCCTGGAGCTCACAACCCCAGCACTGCTGCTCAGCCACTGCCACTAACCCATGCCCCTCACCACCACATCCATCATACAGGGATGATGATTCCACCACCTCCTTGGGCAGCCTGTGCCAGTGCCTGAGAACCCTTTCTGGGAAGAAATGGTTCCTAATATCCAACCTGAACCTCCCTCAACCCCCACCTCATGCCAGCCTCCTTTCAGTTCTGGAGCCCCCAGCACAGGAAGGACATGGAAGTGTTGGAGCGGGTCCAGAGGAGGCCACGAAGATGCTCAGAGGGCTGCAGCAGCTCTGCTCTGAGGACAGGCTGAGAGAGTTGGGACTCTGCAGCCAGGAGAAGAGAAGGCTTCCAGAAGACCTTAGAGTAACCTTCCAGGATCTGAATGACGCTCCAGGAAGGCTGGGGAGGGACTATTGACAAGGTCTGGGAATGCCAGGACAANTGCTCCCTCCCTGGAGGTGTCCAAGGCCAGGTTGGATGAGGCCTTGAGTGAGCTGTGCTAGTGGGAGGTGTCCCTGCCTATGGCAGGGGGTTGGAACTGGCTGAGCTTTGAGGTCCCTTCCAACCTTCCCATTCTATGATTCTATGATTCAGGGAGTTATGAAGAACAATGAGGTCTCCCCTCAGCCTCCTCTTCTGAAGACTGAACAACCTCAGTTGCCTCATCTGCTCCTCATAGGACTTTTGTTCAAGGTCTTTCACCACTTTGGTTTTCATTCTCTGGACACATTTCATCCTCTCAATGTCCTTCTTGGAGTGAGGAACCCAAAACTGGTCCAAATATTTGAGGTGTGCCCTCACCAGTGCTGAGTAGAGTGAGGCATGCAGCATCTGGACTGGAGAACTGTCATTAAGAGAGACAAACACAGACCAGCTGGGTGAAATGATTTGTGCCACATGTAGTAAGCTGGACCTGCAAAATAACATCATATACCAGGATCTCTGAGCAAAATCCTGTGCTCAAAGAGGGGTGGCATTCCTGAGGTGTGCCCTCCTGACCTGCTGGGTCAAAGGCTGTCCATGCATCCCAAAATAAACTCTCTCTCTGTGAACAGATAATCTTCTTACCCCTTGCTTAGCATCCCCTGAGCAGGATCACTGCAGACTGGAGCGATAGTGAGGCACAGAGCAGCCCACAGTTAGAGACCTGCCTAGGAGATGAGCAGTAGAGGTGGAGTACTCTTAGCAGATGCCATGGCTGAACTTTCTACCTCACTTGAAGTGAGTGATTTTTCTCCACAGTCCTAGAGGAGGGAAGTGAGCAAAAGCAAGAGCAGAAACTGTGATCTCTTGTAAGTGATAGTGCAGAAATTAAATCTCTCTCCACCTTCTCCCAGCCTGTTGCTAGAGCAGTGCCTGGGGATCACCTCCCCATTGCTCTGCTGTGCTGGCTGCTCCCCAGGGGTGATGCCATGCTGTGGGTAACCAAGCTGGGGTCTGCAGGGTGGTTGAGAAGGCAGGGATGGGAGCAGGAGGGAGGGCAGGATGTTGAGTTTTCCTGATGCAAGGCTTGGTGTGAACACTTCACGCTCGCCTGCCGTGCTAATGCACCTGTTTGTCACTGTCCCTTTCTCCACCTGACAAAGTGGCCTTATGTTTCAATCAGAGGGGGAATCTGTCTTCCTAGCTAGAGGGAAAGGGAAACAGCTCCAAGCCTGCAGGAGACGGGGATGACGCGACAGGCCTCCCTGAATTCCAGCATGACAGTGACAGCCATTAGAGAGATGGCCTTTGCCAACGGGTGGCTGAACCTCCATCACGTCTAGCTGGCATGCCAGTCCTGGAAACCATCCATCATGTCATGCCATGTGCCCACGTCTGATGTTGGTTGTTTCTCAGGTCTCCTTGGAGAAGCAGAAGGCACCAGGGGAATTGTAGCAGCTGAGGGCAGCAGGACCCTGTGCCTGTAGGGATGGGAGCATTGTAGCCATGCTGCCTGCACCCGAGGGCACCACAGTGACCCTAGGAGCACACCCTGCAAGGTGCAGGTGTAGCTGCTGTAGGGAACCCATAGAGAGAAAGCACAGGGCACTAACCAGGCCCCTTACTCTTTGATCCAGGTCTTCAAAAACCTCAGAGCAATATCACAGCTGCTTCTTGTGCTTTGCCATCCTTGCAGGCAAGTTCTCCTGCCTGAAACCTCCAAACAACCCCAAAGCACTGCGAAGTGTCTTGCTGGGATGGCAGGGTTCAGGTCTTCTCCCTCCCTGGGGGCTGGAAACTTGTCCTTGGCCACCTGGCATGCTTACCTTTGGAGCTACAGCTTCTCCTGCTCATTAGCTCATGAATAATATGGACCAGCAGCGTTCAGTGCTAATTAATTTTGTGAACTGAACCAGGGCGAATGGGGTAATTGCCCGTGGCGGGTGCGGGGCCGTCAGGTGAGCCCTCCTGCTTTCACCCTCCTTGTTTACCAGCTCCTCTCTGTTTATTTTAAGAACATTTGGTCCCCTCACCATGTGAAGAAGAAAAGCCATGTGATCTAACCCAGAGAGAGCGCAGCAGGCGCTGAATATTAAATTAAAGCACATCCTTGCTTATGCATGGGGAGAAGGGGAAAAAAAAAAATCAAACTCCGAGCTGGAAAGGTTAAGAGCTAACAGAGATCCTCAGAACAGTCTCTGTCTGTTTGGAATGAATTAATCAGACCATTAAACAAATCTTTTAATCTAAAGTATCCCTTTCATTTCAGTACTCCTTAAAACAAAGTGAGCAGAGTGTTGAGAGAAGGGTTTGCCGTCGCCGCGCCTTGGTTGCAGTGCAGAGGCGGATGGCAACGAAGAGTTTTTACCACCTCTTTTGGAAACAGAAGTGAAGTTAGGTAGAGAACCTAAACTTGGCCAGAATGGACATGGGGAAGGAGGCCCTGATGGACCCCCCTTGACAGGACAAAGGACAGCATGCACAAACTTGAAGATAAGAAGTCTCATCTAAACGTAAGGATGAACTTCTTTCCTTTAAGGGTGATGAAGCGTTGGAGCAGGCTGCTCAGAGAGGTGGTGGAGTCTCCATCTCTAGAGACATGCAAAACCAGGCCTGTGTGACCTTCTGTAGGAAAAGCTGCCTTGGTAAGGGAGTTGGACTGGATGATCTCCAGAGGTCCTTTTCAACCCCTACCATTCTGTGATTCTGTGATGGTTCACAGGAAAAAGCAACATCTCAGCTGGACATGAGAATAGATGGAACAGAAGTCTTAGGGTGATGAGCCTGGGGCAGGGTTAGCAGCAAGTTTTAGTGAGATCTTGCACCCCAGAATGAGTAGAAAAGTTGCTGCTGCTCCCACTTTGGACATTGCTTGATCGGATTTTTTAAAGCCCTTCCTGGCTTTTTTTCCCAGTTGAACCTCTGGAGGGCTGTTGGGAGGGAGCCCTAACTCAGTAAAGGCTGAGAACTACATTTGAATATCTGAAGAGCACCTACAGGAAGGCTGAGGAGGGACTGCTTAGAAGGGCTTCTGGTGGTAGGGTGAGAGGCAATGGCTTGAAACCGGAGCAGGGGTGATTTACCTTGGGCATCAGGAGGAAGCTCTGCACAGTGAGGGAGGTCAAATCCTGGAACAGGTTGCCCAGAGGTATGGTTGAGGCCCCATCCCTGAAGACATTCATGCTCAGACTTGCTGTCACCCTGAGCAGCCTACTCTAGTGGTAGATATCCCTGCTGACTGCAGGGTGGTTGGACAAGATGATCTTTGAGGGTCTCTTCCAACCCAATACATCCTGTAAATCCATGGAAGGACCATAACTGGTGTCCAAAAATTTGAATCACAGAATCACAGAATCATAGAATCACAGAATCACAGAATCATAGAATCACAGAATCACAGAATCACAGAATCATAGAATCACAGAATCACAGAATCATAGAATCATAGAATCACAGGATTATAGGATCATAGAGTCATAGAATCAGTCAGGGTTGGAAGGGACCACAACCTTCCATCATCTAGTACCAAGCCCCTGCCATGCCCAGGGACACCTCACAGTAGATCAGGCTGTCCAGAACCTCATCCAGCCTAGCCTTAAACACCTCCAGGGATGAGGCTTCCACCACCTCCCTGGGCAACCCCTGCCAGGCTCTCACCACCCTCATGGTGAAGAACTTCTTCCTGAGCAGATCTGTGCATCACACTGACATCTGCAAAGGGGAGAGGCAGAGATAGAGAAGGAAGAGGAGGAGGTGTGTGTGTGTGGGGGGAAGCAATCCAGGTGAAAGCAGACAATCCTTTAGGCCAAACTGAACTTATCCTTTTTATTATTGTTCTTATTATTATTTCTCAAACCTATTTATTAATTATTTCCCCTCTCCCCCCTCCCTTTTCCCTTTTTAATACACTCTTCAAAGCCTGCCAAGATTAAGTGTGTGATTTATCTTCACGGAGTTCGAATGTTTTTTTTTTTTAAAGGGAACAGCCCAACTGTGTGATCTCGTTATTAATATTTATACCTCGTCACAGAATGTTGACAGATTAATTATGCAATATGGTAGAAAAATCAGCAGGCAGCGTGGGAGGGTGGTGGCAAAGTTCAGGTATTAATAACACACCGGGGCGGCTGCCACGCTCCCTACGTGCCTCCCCGCGATCGGCACTGCGTCCCCCTGGCTGTCGAAGGCACCTTCCTCCTCTGCTGGGCTTGTGGGGATGAGGATGCTGAACAGTGGGATGGGAAAGGCCAGTGCCAAAGGTCACAAAGTCTCAACACCTTTGCACTGCCCCAGGAGTCTTTCTGGAGCTGGAGAGCTGCTGGAAGCGTTGGGAAGACAGAGAGCTTTGTAAGCGTTCTTGACCTGAATAGCATCAGGAGGTGACTCTAGGAGGAATTTCTATATGGTGAGGGTGATAAAATAGGACATTGAAGGACGTTGAAGTGTTGGAGCTGGTCCAGAGGAGGCCACCAAGATGTTCAGAGGGCTGCAGGAGCTCTGCTGTGAGGGCAGGCNAAGGCCAGGTTGGAGGAGGCCTTGAGTGACCTGTGCTAGTAGGAGGTGTCCCTGCCTATGGCAGGAGGTTGGAACTGAATGATCCTTGAGGTACCTTCCAACCTTCCCATTCTATGATTCTACACAGGAACAGGTTACCTAGGGATGTGGCCCCAACCCTGGAGGCATTCAAGATCAGGCTTGATGGGGCCCTGGGCAGCCTGATGTGGTTGGAGATGTCCCTGTTGTGTGAAGGGAGGTTGGATGAGATGACCTTTGAGGGTCCCTTCCAACTCGATGCAATCTGTGAATCAGTGACTTTGCACAGTGGAGAATCTGGGTCAGGGGTTGGGAGGTTGCTCCAAAGCTGGTTTTGCCCCTGTCTCATCCTCCTACTAGTTAGCAACTGGTTTCTGCCCTTCTTGCCTGTGGTGGAGGGTGTAGTGATCTCTTTTGAGGGCTTGAGCAGCAGTTGGTGCTCTGGAGAAAGGTTTAAATAATAGCATGACAGAATCACAGAATGGCTTCAGTTGGAAGGGACCTTAAAGATCATCTAGTTCCAGGCCCCCTGCCATGGGATTGGAAAAGATCTCTAAGATCAAGCCCAACCATCAACCCAACACCACATTCCCCACCAGAACCCTCTCCCCAAGTACCATTTCTACAAATTTTTTGAACACCTCCATGGCTGCTGACTCTACCACCTCCCTGGGCAGCCCTTCCAGTTGTAGCTGTGTACATCACCACAGCCCATGCCATGCCCTCCAGTCATCCTGGGTGTAAGAAAAACTCACCCTTCTGAAGGCCTTTTGGGCTGCTGTTTGCATTGTGGCCTCCCTGTGCCTAAGAGCTGCTCTTTCCTGTGTTTTTGAATCAATCTTTTTTCCTTGGTGTGTCTCAGGAGGATGTTTTATAGGAAATTATTTGCCTGATCCTTCTTGAATCATTTCAAGCAGCATCTGGGGTCAGGCCATAAGGATGTACATAGGCTGATTGGGGACTTCTGTGTCAGCAATGCCCTGGCTTTTTGAGAGGCAGTGAAGGTGGTGGAGATGTCTTAGTGGCAAGTACATCTTTTTCTCATGTTCTCCTCCTGCATCCCACTCCTGTACAACTGTTGCTGAGGGAAAAAAAAAAATAAAAATGCTTGTGTCTGGCCAAGCTATCAAGAACAGCCTCTGGGGAGATCTGCAGAGGCATTTGCAGACAGATCCCCTAGGTCCAATGAGGTGTTTAACCTGCTGGACAACAAAGAAAATCGTTTAAGGTGGGCTTTTGAAAGCTTTTCCAAGGATTTGGCTTCTCAATTTCCATTCAAATGAACTTTCCCTCTTCCCATGCAGGCAGCTTCCCAATGTCTCTTTTTACAGCCTCAACCTTTTGGTCTTAATTAAAAAATGGGAAGAACAAAGACACAATTGAGAAAGGCACTTAAGCAAACGGTTGAAGTAACAGCTTTTGCTTGGCTTTCAGTACAGGCTTAGAGGTTCTTCAGTGCTTTGCTCTGTGAAATTGGGGTCTTGAAGTTGGTTGTGTAAATACCTCCTGCTTTTTCACCTCCAGAGGCAGGACCACATTGATGGGAAATGTTTTGATCCACCCAGAGCAGCTTCTTATCTCAGAAACTTGGAGATTTCTTTCCATTTTCTGGTTTTCTTTCCTAAATGGGATGGAAATAAAGGAGGAAGCCTCAGAGTGCTTTGGAAAATGAGCTTTCAGCTAACGGTGGGGTGGCTGAGCAAGGTTCATCAGCAATATCTGTTGGATGCTCAGAGAGCCTTTCAGTAGGTGGGAATATTGGAATGCTAAAGGTTGGCTATTAGCAAATGGAAATTGGGAGTGAGAGGTGAAGGGAAAGGCAGGGGAGGTCCAAAAAACCATCGGACAGAGCTGTCCCCTGCAGATCCCCACCAGATGGGTCTTCCTCCAAGTTCCCTCTCGTCTCTCTGGATGAGAAACATGGGATGATTGATTTATCCCAGCCATGACCCACCTGGCTGTCAGTTGCCTTGCTCCCCTTGAGTGCCCATGGTGGTTTTCCCAGCCCCACTCAAGCATGTTCCCACCATGTGGGGACACGGTGGCTGGCAGGGAGCAGATTGACAACCCGTCCTGTAGACATGGAGTGCAGGAGGATTAGCAGTGAGCTCTTTGGGGGTTGACAGCTCCCAAGACCCTGTCATGTTGCAGGAAGCATTTCAGAGAGGGCTGTTTGTCAGTGGGAAGGCATTTTTTGCTAGCTTGAAGGTCCTTTTCCAAGTAGCCCTCAAGGTTAAAGTTGGATGCTCCTTCCAGATGGTCTCCATCTGATGCATCTCATTACAGGGTTGAGCTGCCTCGCAATCCCAGCCTCCCAGTGCCAAGAATAACAAGGAATAGAAACCAGCAACAGTGATAGCTGCTGTTGGAAGGGCAGAAGATGATTTAAGGGTCAAGACAAGACCATATGGCCCATCAAGGTCCCGTTGTAACTACCTGGAGGAATATAAACCAACTCGGGTTAGCTGCAGCCTTTCTGAGGCTGGTTCCTTGGCTCCTTCTTTCTCTGATTTATGCCCTGAGCTGCTTTCCAGTGCCCTGTTGGTCTCCTCGTGGGGTGTCTTCCCTGGAAGGCAGGAGGAGGAGCAGAGACATCCCTCTGCTCTTAGCCAGCCCATTTACTAAGCTAGCTGAGCTAACTCTGCCTGGTCTTTCCTCAAGATTTATGTACCCCTGGAGTGCACTCAGCCCATTGTCTTCTCCAAATAGTCCAGGGCTCTCCGTTTGCTCCCCTGCAGGCTCCCAGCCCTCTCTGATCCTTTACCAAATCTGCTATGGAACTCAGTAAGACTCGTTTCCATGGAGGGTGTGCTCTCAAGGCAGTAAGAAACCCCAGCCCTGGGTTAGGAGAAGGGGGCCACATCTGCATCCTGTGCCCTTTGAGATCCAGGTGAAGTGAAGCACCTTGGCAGCACCGATCCAGCTGCTGTGACCATACAGATCAAGCTGTGTTCCTGAGAGTGGAGCTGATGCTTCCCTAGGGCTTGGAGGCAGTGATGTTTTCGGTTCCCAAATCCTTATGTGTGCCTGCCTGAGGTAGTGTGGGCAGCCACACCTCGGGGGCTGTGGTTTCTCACCCCAGCTCTGGGGACAGGGCTGCTGTTGTTCTCCAGTCAGAACTCAATGTCCTGCAGTCCATTTGCCCAAGGGAACACTTGCAGCACTGACCTTAAGGAGCAATTTTGGGCAAGCAGAAAGCAGCTCAATTGTTCATAAACCTGACATTTATGTCTCAGAGATTCTTTCTCTGCAGGATGCACTGCTCTTTATGATTTTATCAAATAAAATGCCCCTTCACCCCCAACCAACCTCTTTCTCCTTCCCTGATGTTTTGGGTTGTGTTTTTTTTTGGTTTTTGTTTTTGGTTTTTTTTAGGGCAATCATCACAAACAGAGAGCTTGAAGGCATCTGCCTGTCCTTAATACTGCAGTGTGGAGAGGGTTAGGGAAGTGGTTGTGTATGCATTAGCTGGTGTGGATGGTTAAGACTGTGCTTTGGTCCTCTAATGTAGGTAATTACTGAGCAGGGATTAGGGGCTTGCACTTGGCTGGCATAGAGAAATGGAGTATTAAATGTAAACAGATCAAACTACCTGATGGACCCTGAAAGTTTATTCCTGTGGTTTCCACAGCTCTGCAGAAAAGCTTCCCTTGGCTTTCAGATCATTTCCCTCTTCTGCACAGGGATGAAACCCTGGCCACACAATGGGTTTCTAAGCATCAGTGTTATCCCAAAATAGCTGCTGCCTGGGGGGAGGATAACTTGCTGGGATACAGGGAGAATATCTTCAGCTTCTTGCTTCTTTTCACCTGGAGCAAAGGCAGAGCCTGCAGTCAGATGTCCTTCTATGAGAGCATCCTATGACATGGGACAGCAGGGACTTGAGATGAGGTGTCCTGTGCTAGCTGTCATCTTCCCTCTCTTCATGTTGGTCCTGCCCACCAGCTCCTTCCATTTGCCACACAAGGACAAGGCGTAACAGGCACAAACCTGAACGTGAGAAGTTTTGCCTAAACATGAGGAGGAACTTCTTTAATTGAGCGGTGCTGGAGGCCTGCAACAGGCTGCCCAGAGAGGTGGTGGACTCTCCATCTCTGGAGCCATTCCAATCCCACCTGGACATGTTCCTGTGTGACCTTCTCTAGGTGAAGCTGTCTTGGCAGGGTGGTTGGGATCCAGAGATCCCTTCCAACCCCTCCTGCGACACCCACTGGTTGAACAATCACTGCTTACTCTGCTGACCAGGGCACTTTCTATCTAGTCTATTAATACCAGCTCTGTGTGGAGGACTTGCTACCCTGGAAGTGTTAATTAGCTTTCCCCCTCCTCCCTCCCATTATTTTTCTGCCTCACTCTTTAGAAGATCTCTGAACCAGGAGATCAATGCCTCCTGCTAATCCGCTCTTCAGCAGCTTAGAGAGGCAGCGCAGAATACTCCCTTTAATTCTCCTCTAACACCTTTGCTAATCATCCTTTGCAGCCCCCGAGCCCTGGGTGGGCAGTGAGTGAGGGGAGAGCACAGCAGACACTCATTTACGCCCAGCTCAGAGCCTTGGAAGGATCTGCACACCGTGGTGAGGAGAGCGGTGGTGGGAAGGGGCAAGGCAAAGAGAGGAAGATCCCTCGGGATAAGGAATGTGGCGTCAGCTTGGAAATCATGCAAGAGAAGAGGGAGCTCTGTCTCCATTTGAATGCTGCTTCCCAGTTAGTTTGCCTCCCATCTTGTCCTCTTCAGCAGAGGCTGGAGATACAGGTCGTTGTGAAACAGCAGAGCCGTAGATGCTCCTCTTGGCCTCTCCGCTGCCCCAGAGACTCTAAGGTCTTGTTGGTATGGGTCAGACCCTCAGATCTTGAGGTCTGGACCAAGCTGTCTCTTGAAGCCATCTTCCCTGCAGGCAGGAAGATGTGGAAGGAGCTAGGAGCATGCAGCCATCTCCTGCATGCTGCCATGGTCCTTGTCATACCACCCATCTTCAGGCTTTTTAGGGGCTTCAGCAGGAGGCTGTGGGCACTGGGAGCTCTGCCATCACCTGCCCAGACACTCAGCACCCTGTGCTGTGTCCCATCCTCCCCTCCACAGGAACAAGACTATTCTGGGGTCACTTGGCTTTGGTGCATCCTGGCAGCCCCACAGGATGCCAGAGAAGCAGAACCCTTACAAAATAAAAACTGCAAAGGCTGAACAGAGTCCTTTGAGGGTGACAGTCATCAGAGAATCATAGCATGGTTTGGGTTGGAAGGGACCTTTAAAGATCATCTACTCCAACTGTTCTGCAGTGAGAAGGGACATCTTAACTAGA
>VWZE01001796.1:42197-61144 GCA_013396675.1 Eubucco bourcierii | reverse complement strand
CTAAAGTCTCCTGGAAGCCTTCTCTTCTGCAGGCTGCAGAGCCCCAACTCTCTCAGCCTGTCCTCATAGCAGAGCTGCTGCAGCCCTCTGAGCATCTTGGTGGCCTCCTCTGGACCTGCTCCAACAGTTCCATGTCCTTCCTGTGCTGGGAGCTCCAGAACTGCACACAGGACTCCAGATGGATCCCTGGTGTCCCTAGTCACATCCCTGGTGTCCCTAGTCACATCTGAACTAGACCAGATTCCTGATGTCCCTACTCATGGAATCATAGAATGATAGAATGGCTTGAGTTGGAAGGGAGCTTACAGATCACCTAACTTCAACCCTGCCATGGGCAGGGACACCTCCCATGCTAACATCATAGAGCTGTTCTGGTTGGAAGAGATCTCTCAGATCAGCGAGGCCAGACGTCATCTGAAGACCACCATGGCCATCAAACTGTGTCCCCAAAGTGCCATGGTCACACAGTTCTTGAACACCTCCAAAGATGAGGACTTCACCACCTCTCTGGGCAGCATGTCCCAATTCCTGACCACTCTCACAGCAAAGAAATTGTTCTTAATCTCCAACCTAACCCTCTCCTGTCACAATTTCAGGCCATTTCCTCTCCTTCCATCTCCTGATACTAGAAGAGACCAACCCCTACCTCTCTCCAACATCTTTTCAGGCTGTTGTAGGCAGCAATGAGGTCTCTCCTCCTCCTCCAGACTAAACACCTCCAGTTCCCTCAGCTGCTCCTCACCAGCCCTGTTCTCCAGACCCTTCACCAGTTTTGTTGTCCTTCTCTGGCCACTCTCCAGCACCTCAATGCCGTTCCTATAGTGAGGAGCCATTTATTGTTTGACTCCTTGACTGGTGCTGGACAGGTCTACCAGCAGGCCTATCTCCTCCACTGGCCTGGATTTAGCTCTGAGGACCTTAGTAAGCCTTTCAATCAACAACTGCTGTACTCCAGCTAAGTGGTTGGGCACAGGAGCCCACATGGAAACGAGAAGGTTTGCTAATGAGTTGTGCTGCCAGAGCCAGGAGGAGCCACCTCTACAGGGACTTCCCACTTTCATTTTTTTATTCTCTTTCACCCCTACCCAAGTTCAATGGCAGCAAACTGCAGATTTCTCTGAGGCTTCTCAACAAACAATTTACAGTGTAAATATATTTGTTGGCATGCAAATCAGTCTGCATTATGAGTCTTGATTAATATTATAATGTGTTGATGAAAGCCTCTAAGTGGTTCTTGGAACTGAAGTTCCAGACAAAGATAGGCTGTTTGGGTGCTTGGTGGTTGTGGAGCATTAGACTGGGGTGGGCTTTGCCTTTCTTTTGGGGTTTTCCCTCCCAGTGTGTGGTGCTTAATGGATTATTTCTTTCCCCCTCCCTCCTTTTCAGGCACTGAGTGTGAAGCAGCAGTGGCAGGCTTCAAACTGTGCAATTAATTAATGTAACCAAGCTCTTGCCACACCCCAACCCCTTCCTGCTCTTCATCCTCCATGTAAGAGGGATGACATTGCCCTCTGCATCACTGCAGGGTGGTCTTCAGTCCATGCTGCTGCCTTTAGAGTCATAGAGTGATTAAAGTTGGAAAAGACCTCTAAGATCTTCAGCCTGGAGAAGAGAAGGCTTCCAGGAGACCTTAGAGTAGCCTTCCAGTATCTGAAGGGGGCTACAGGAAGGCTGGGGAGGGACTATTGACAAGGGCTTGCAATGCCAGGACAAGGGGAATGGGTTTGAACTGGCAGAGGGGAGATTGAAACTGGATGTTAGGAGGAAGTTCTTTGCAGTGAGGATGGTGAGACACTGGCACAGGTTGCCCAGGGAGGTTGTGGCTACTCCCTCCCTGGAGGTGTTCAAGGCCAGGCTGGACAAGGCCTTGAGTAACCTGTGCTAGTGGGAGGGGCAGGGGATTGGAACTGGATGAGCTTTGAGGTCCCTTCTAACCTTCCCATTCTATGATTCTGTGATCATCCCTGGAGACATGGTGAGGGGAGACCTTTTGGCTCTCTGCAGCTCTGAAGGGAGTTTGTAGTGAGGTGAGGATCAGTCTCCTTTCCCTAATGCTGGGTGATGGAACAAGAAGGAAGAGCCTGAAATTGTGCCAGGGGAGGGTTAGGTTGGAGATTAGCAACAATTTCTTTGCTGTGAGAGTGGTTAGGGATTGGGACATGCTGCCCAGAGAGGTGGTGGAGTTCTCATCCCTGGAGGTGTCCAATAAATGTGTGGGCATGGCACTTTGGGGCCATGGTTTCATGGCCATGGTGGGGTTGGGTTGCTGGTTGGACCCAGTGATCTTAAAGGTATTTTCCAACCAAAAACACTGTTATGGATTCTGTGCTCCTGTTTAGTACAGGGGGTTGTTGACTAGGTGGCCTCTAGAGTTGCCTTCCATTCTCTGGTTCTGTGATTCAGTGATCAAGTCCAACCATCAACCCTTGGTGGTGCTGGAATCGTATCTGCAGGTGATGAGGACAGCCATGTGTGTGTGGTGCCAGGGAGGATGTTTAACATCTTTGTCAGTGACATGGACAGAGGAATCAGTGCACCCTCAGCAAGTTTGCAGCTGACACCAAGCTGTGTGGCACAGTCGACTTGCTAGAGGGCAGGGATGCCATCCAGAGGGACCTGGACAGGCTGGAGAGGTGGGCCCAGGCCAACCTCATGAAATTCAATAAGGCCAAGTGTAAGGTCCTGCACCTGGGTAGGCACAATCCCAAGCACAAATACAGGCTGGGTGGTGAATGGCTGGAGAGCAGCCCTGAGGAAAAGGACCTTGGAGTCTGGGTTGATGAAAAGCTCAACATGAGCCTGCAGTGTGCACATGCAGCCCAGACAGCCAACCGAGTCCTAGGCTGCATCAAGAGAAGCGTGGCCAGCAGGGCAAGGGAGGTGATTCTGCCCCTTTACTCTGCTCTCGTCAGACCCCACCTGGAGTACTGTGTGCAGTTCTGGAACCCTCAGCACAGGAAGGACATGGAAGTGTTGGAGCGGGTCCAGAGGAGGGCCACAAAGATGATCAGAGGAATGGAGCAGCTCTGCTGTGAGGACAGGCTGAGAGAGTTGGGGCTCTTCAGCCTGGAGAAGAGAAGGCTTTGAGGGGACCTGATAGTAGCCTTCCAGGATCTGAAGGGGGCCTACAGGAAGGCTGGGGAAGGATTATTTACAAGGTCCTGCAACGACAGGACAAGGGGCAATGGGCTTAAACTGGTAGAGGGGAGATTTAGACTGGATGTTAGGAGGAAGTTCTTTACAGTGAGGGTGGTGAGGCACTGGAACAGGTTGCCCAGGGAGGTTGTGGCTGCTCCGTCCCTGGAGGGGTTCAAGCCCAGATTGGATGAGGCCTTGAGTGACCTGTACTAGTGGGAGGTGTCCCTGCCTATGGCAGGGGGTTGGAACTGGCTGATCCTTGAGGTCCCTTCCAACCTTACCATTCTATGATTCTATGATTCTATGATGCAGGGTGGGGTACGGAGTTATTAGCAGTTCCTGTGCTTGCCTCTAGCAGGGCTGCTACCTGGAGGAGCAAATCAGTGTCTAGACCAGAGCAGTGGAGCTAAAGAGTCTTGATTGCCTCTGGAGATGTCCCCAGGGACTGTATTCCCAGGGGGCCTCTCTGGAGCAGAGGAAGATTTGTGAACAGTCCCATGAATGCAGCTTCTGCCCCTCTGAGGAGGTTTCCAGTGCTTTCCAGGACCCAGCAGTTCTGATTTGACATCTTCCCCACCGGGCAGTGCCGCAAAGCACCAAATGGTGTGATGGGGGATGCTGGGTGCACCCATCCCACCTCTGCTGCTCTTCCCTCAGCTCCATCCTTCATGATGGATCCTAAAGCACCTGAAAACCTAATCTCTTCTTTCACCCTATCCTCCTCACCTAAAGTGGGTTGCTCCAGGTACTGGGTAGCCCCAGGGAAGGAGGATGCATTTCCAGCCCTGCTCTTGCATTTGCCTATGGTGACAGGCTTCAGGACTTGTCCTCCTCTCCCTGTCATTTATGATGCCTGCTCCTCTTGCCATTTTCATTCTACCCTTTGGAACTGAGCTCCCAAAGGTGTCAGGACAAATGCCACTCTCATCAGCAAGGATGTGCTGGGAAATGATGCCCAGGCAGGTGGGAGTGGGGAGAAAAGGCAAGAGGAGAAAAATAACCCTCTTTAGCTGGCAGCAGAGGAGGGTTTAGTGACAGCCTCAAGTTTTGATCTTTGTTAACTGCTGTTTTGCTCAGAGAGTGACAGGGAGCTCCACGGAATACTGAGTTTTATACTTGTACCACTCTGGAGAGCTGTGCAGGGGCACTCCAAGCTCTCCTGCCTTGAGGAAAGGGCATTTTGGAGGGGGGGCAGAATCTTGTGCTCAAGCCAGCTCCTGTCTTTGCTCCATCTCTATGTAGTCCACAGCATTTTCCTGCCGTAGCTCATGCTGTGTCTGACCATCTCTGGGGAAAGCAAGGTGACATGGCCATGACCACCCTGCTCGTTGCCCACCAAGTGTGGCAGCTCATGCTGGGATTTGGAGCTGAACTGGTCAGGGGCAACACAGGCACTGAAAGAGGAGAGCAGGAGAAGGGGACAAAAAAAGAGCAAACCAGCACATGTGTGCCTTAAAAGAACATGTTGCCTTCTTTTTATTTTTTTTTTACCCTCTTCCCTTTCTTTTTTTCTGAAAGCAGCTGTGCCTTTTTCCAGCACTTTTAAATGGTTGCCAGGGAAACAGAGCAAGGGAGAGTGGAAAGGTTAGATGGATATTGGACGAGGCTAATGCACTTGTTTCAACCAAGAATTGACAGGTGCTTAGGACACCCAAGGTCCTGAGAGCTCCTCATTTGCATGGCTCCTTTGCAGAGCCTGGAGTACCTCCCTACTGCTGTTAATTGTGTTTTAATCATTTGCAAATTATAATCCATCTCCATTGGGGGATCTCTAATGGTGGGTTTATGGAGCACGTCCACATGTTCCTTAGCCCTTCTGGGACACTGGGGATGAAATATTGGGTACCTTGGGCCCTGCTGGCACAGGTGGTCCAACTTGAAGGGACTTGGCTGCGTGGCAAAGGTCCCAATGGAAAAGATGGGGATGACATCTGGATGGCCCCAGTGTGCTGTGCTGACATGTTGGGGGGAAGCTATTGAGGGAGCTTCTTGCGAGCGTCGTCAGCTGCTCCTCCCTGCGAGGAGCCTGGCATGGGAGAGTTGGTGATGCACAAGGGCACTTAGGGCATCCCCTAGCTTACTGGGTCATGCTCATCCTTAGTACTGATGTTGGCAGAGCTCCTGGTAGCTCTCTGCCCACCAGCAGCTCCCATCCAGCCCCACAGGGTTGCTGGGACCCATAGCTGTTGGGCGTTTGCAGCCCCTCTTGGCTACTTCACCTTCCTGCAGGCTGAAAACCAAAGGCTGACTCGCTGTGGATTTTTGTCACCACTGCAGCACTCAGAGGGCTTTTTCCACCCCCTTCTGCTTTAGGATTTGTTTTTGTTTCACGTCTGTCTTGTCTAAAATAGCAGCTTCATCTATGGAATAACCAAGGGGCCCTAAACTAGGCTGTTCAGGATGAGCGTCACATCTGGTATTTGCAAAACACAGGCAGCAATAAATAGCTCCAGTGTCGTAAAGCTCAGGCTCTGGAGAGGCAAGGGTGGCTGGTGAGGCTTTTTATGGCTTTTGGGTGTTTTAGTGTTCTCCTGGGGAGGGCAGACTGGTATGGATGGAAAAAAAAACCAACATAAACCCCACCTTGTGTTTGTGGAGGTGGAGGTGGAGAGGATTGATGGTGTGATGCTGAGGGCTGGGGGAGCCCAGCTCTGCTTCTGGTGCAGTGAGGCTCATCCTGCAACCCCATGCAGATCCATCACCTCCCAGGGTGGATGAGAGGGCATCTTCCCACTCGGGGATTTCAGGGAGACAGAATCACACAGGATCACACAATTGTCTGGATTGGAAGAGACCTCTAAGATCATCAAGTCCAACCATCAATGTAACACCACTATGGCCATTAAGCCATGCCCCAAAGTGCCATGGCTGCAGGTTTCTTCTCATCCTATCTCCTGATACTAGGGAAAAGAGACCAACCCCACCTCACTCCAACCTCTTGTTCTGGGGCTTATAGAGAGCAACCTCCTCTTCTCCAGATGAAACAATCCCAGATCCCTCAGCTGCTTCTCACCAGACCTTTTCTCCAGACCCTTCACCAGCTTCATTGCTCTTCTCTGGACACACTCCAGCCTCTTGATGCCTTTCTGGAAGTGAGTGGTCCAAAACTGAATCCAGTACTTGATATGTGGCCTCACCAGTGCCAAATACAAGAGCACAGACACTTCCCTACTACTGGCCACACTATTCCTGATCTAGGCCAGGATGCTGCTGGCCTTCACGGCCACCTGAGACCTTCTGAAATGCCTGGCTGAGACCTCCCAAGCTAGATCACAGCCAAGCTGTGGAAGACAGCAACCTGCTTTTCTCTGAGCTGTTGTGAGGTGGGGAGGGAACAAGGCTTAGTCTTTGCCCAGAGCCACAAATAGAGCTGCTCACTGATCCCTCTTGTCAGCAGCTCGCCGAGCCTGCCGCCTCTCCATCACACCTGAGTGATGGGTACCAGGCCAGCACGAGATGAGCAGCACTCACATCCCTATTATGACATTGTCAGTGTCACAGCTGAGTGTGAGGGACTCACGAAATGTCACTTCAGGTATGAGAAAATGACTGTGTCTCTGCCACGCTGTGGTTTGTGAGCCCATGTGCTCCTCTCCCCATCAGTCCTGACTGGGGCGGGGGGGGCTGGGGAGGGGGATTTTTAGTCCTGGTGCCAGGAGCCAGACTGACAACCCCAGGCTGTGCAACCCCTCCAGTTATGGTACAAATACTGACTGAGCTCCACATCTTCTCCATGCAGGGCTTTTCTCTCTCCAGCCTGCTCTCCCTGCTTTGCTCTGGACCACTACTGGCACTGTCTGCCCTTCAGGTCCTTCACAGGCATCTTCCCCTTGTACCTATCAGGAGAGAACTTAGTTTAGGTCACCAGCTCCATCAGGAGGGATGTTTGAGCATCCTGCACCTGGATGCAACTGCATCTCCCATCCCTTCCCAGTTTTTCATGGAGCTGCTTTCTCTAGCCAAAGCCTGTTGATCTGAGGGTAAGGGTAAGCAGCAGTGCTTAAGCTGACCTCAGTGCTGGTCCAGACAGGTTGTCCCTTTCCTGATGTGAGCCTGCAGAACTGAATGATGAACCTTAAATCATGAGGATGTGCTGTGTCCATAGGAGTTCCTCCATAGGGTTCTGGCAGAATCTGGAGGGAGAGCAGCAAAGCAACAAATGCTGAGCTGCCTGAAGGTAAATTGATGTGAGGTTGTGAGCTGGAGCAGGGCTGGTGAGACAACTCCTTGGCACCACTCAGCTCTGGACTTCCACAGGGAAATCTTGCAGTGAGTTGGGCTCCAAAACTGTCTGCCTCGAGGTGGTGACCTCATTAGCAGTTCCTTTTTGCTGCCATCCGTCTGTCCCAGTCACATTGTCTCATGCCCTGGGCAGCAGATCTGGCTCCTGTGGCACGTCTGGGTAGTGCCCACCTGAAATCACAGTGCCAGGGCAATGGGCTCCCTGGTGATCCGGCGTCATACTGCTTGAAAGAGAGATCAACAACTGGAAAGGGAGGGGGAGGGGAGAGGAATGATTTATGAGGTTCTGGTTGGCCAAGCAGGGCATTCTCAGCACATTCCACAATAATTCAGCATCATCTATTCCGCCTGCGGTGGGAGCTGGCGGAGGAGAAAGAAAGGAAGAAAGGAAGGAAAGAGAGAGAAAAACACCAACGCACATCAAGAAGCCAGAGAGCACCTTGATGGGATGGTTAGAGCTCGAAGTTTCTTTTATTTCCTTTTCTTTTCCTGAGGGCTGCTGTCTCCTCTCCCCAGTTCCTCTGGCTCTCTGTAAATCAAACCGCGGAGTCGGATCGCCGGCTCCCTCTTTCCCGAGGCCTCTCCCCGCGCGCGCCGAGGGGACGCAATCACCACCGAGAACAGCTTGAAGGACACGAGCGGAGGAGCCGAGAGGACGATTTGTAGTGAATAATTTAGTGGATGAATTTAAAGCTTTTGTTCACGGCACCAATTACCTGCGAACTGGTATGGGAAGGCTTTGATCATACAAATTCGTTTCACCTCCTCTCCATCCGCCGCCAGAGCCACCTACCTGCTTAGCGCTGTTTGGAAGCGTGGTGGTTGGGTTGTTTTGTTTTTTTTTTTTCAGTTCCCTCCACATCAGTGTGTTTTGGGGGTGGGCTAGACCCTGCCCCTGTCTGTAATTAACCTGTCATTTTGTGGGTGAGGATTTAATTGCCGGCGCAGAACCGCCTGGGTTGAGCTGGGGTTTGGAGAGGGATGGTTGTAAATGGGAGTGATTTGGCGGTGTGAAGGTTTTGGTGCCACTCAACCTCTGCGGGTCATGGGGAGGGATGGGGGAAGCTGTGCAGCCCTCAGCATGTTTTGCTTTTAGGTAGAAGGGGATGAATTGTAGAAGCATAGAATGGGTTGGGTTGGAAAGGACCTTAAAGATCATTCAGTTTCAACCCCCCCTGCCATAGGCAGGGACACCTCTCACTAGCACAGGTTGCTCAAGGCCTACTCCAACCTGGCCTTGAACACCTCCAGGGAGGGAACAGCCACAGCCTCCATGGGCAACCTGTTCCAGTGTCTCCCCACCCTCACTGGAAAGAATTTCTTCCTAATGCCCAGTCTCAATCTCCCCTCTGTCAGCTCAAAGCCATTGTCCCATCCTGTCACTCCCAGTCCTTGTCAAAAGTCCCTCACCAGCTCTCCTGTAGCCCCCTTCAGGTACTAGAAGGCTACTCTAAGCTCTCCCCAGAACCTTCTCTTCTCCAGGCTGAACAACCCCAACTCTCTCAGCCTGTCCCCATAGTGGAGGTTCTCCAACCCTTTGATTTTCTTCGTGGCTTCCTCTGGACCCTCTCAAACAATTCAATGCCCTTCTTGTTTTGGGGACACCAGAACTGGACTCAGTCATCCAGGTGGGATCTCACAAGAGCAGAACAGCGTGGGAGAATCACTTCCCTTGTCTTGCTTCTCACACTGCTTTTGACACAGCCCAGGACATGGCTGCCTTCTGAGCTGCAAGCACCCTCAAGTTCTCCAGACTGCTCTCAAGCCATTCTCTGCCCAGCCTCTACTCCTGCTTGCAACTGAACTCACTCAGGTGCAGGACCTCACTCTTGGCCTTGTTGAACTTGATGAGGTAGGCATGGGCCCACCTATCCATGCTGTTCAGATCCCTTTGGGTGGCATTGCTGCTCTCTAGCATGTCAATCACACCACACAGATTGGTGCCACCTGCTATCTTACTGAAAACCTACAGAGCAGGAAAACTGAGAGATGAGATGGACACAGGGCTGGGATATCCAGGCAGGGATGAGTGCCAGTGTCACCAGGCTACAATGTGCTGCTTGGATGGTGCACAGCTGAGGTCTTCTTCCCCCTTCTCACCCCAGCAGTACTTTCCTTGCACAGTCAAGAGGCTTTTCCCTGCATTGGTGTGGATGATGGAATCCAAACCTCTTTGCCTGCTCTTCATTCCGTTGGGAATTTCACAAAGTGCATATGAAGGAGGCTGCAGCCTGCCCAAAAGAGAGCCACGTGAAATGAAGTTGTATCACACTCTGAGATCAAATTATCCTGCTTGGCTTTCAGGGAGAGAGGACTCACTGCAGCCCCATGTGAGAGCTGGCTGCCTCCTCCTCTCCTCCTCCTCCTCCTCATCTTGGTTTATATCCCTGGTCCCCTGGCAGACGCTGCCAATGCTCACTCATCAGGGCTTGCTCTCTGTGCTAATGGCCCTCTATAAATAAGCCCCAGGAACAGTGATAGAGAACAATCATAAAAGGCAGGCGCATAAATTAGAGCCGATGTTATAATAAACCAGAGGAGCCCTTCATTGAGGGTTTTATGTTTCTCCTTGAGTCGGCAGCTTTGCCAGGAGAAAATGATTCCTGCACGTCTTGGCCTGGTCCTCTGTCTCCCTGCTCTGTGGGTGTGTGGGAGCAGGTGGCAGAAATTGTTGTCATTGCCAACAGTTTTGGCGTTAGGGGTGGGAAAAAAAAACAACCCAGGAATTTCCCAGAATGGCTCTCAGCTGTTGGTGAGACCTTGATACAGGCTGTCCAGGAAGGTTGTGGATGTCCCCTTCCCTGGAGGTGTTCAAGGCCAGGTTGGATGAAGCCTTGAGCAACCTCTGCTATTGGGACTGTCCCTGCCCATGGCACAGGACTGGAATTGGATGGTCCTTAAGGTCCCTTCCAATCCAAACCATTCTATGGTTCTATAATTGTGATTCTATGATTCTGTGATTTTTTGATTCTATGATTCTATGCTTTCATAGAATGGTAAGGTTGGAAGGAACCTCAAACCTCATCTAGTTCCAACCCCTTGCCATAGACAGGGACACCTCCCACTAGCACAACTCACTCAAGGCCTTATCCAACCTGGCCTTGAACACCTCCAGGCAGGGAGCAGCCACAACCTCCCTGGGCAACCTGTGACAGTGTCTCACCACCCTCACTGTAAACAACTTCCTCCTAACATCCACTTTCAATCTCCCCTCTGACACTTCAAACCCATTGCCCCTTGTCCTGGCATTGCAAGCCCTTGTCAGTAGTCCCCCCCCAGCCTTCCTGTAGGCCTCCCTTCAGATACTGCATACTTTGATTCTGTGACTCTTTGATTCTATGATTCCCTTCCTTAAGTCCTTAGAGTAGTGACAGAGCTGTGGATTATCTAAGGTGGCTTTCATAGAATGTCAGGGGCTGGAAGGGACTTTGAAAGATCATCTGGTCCAGCCCCCTGCCGGAGCAGGATCATCCAGAGCAGATCACACAGGAATGCATCAAGATAGTTATTGAATACCTCCAGAGAGGGAGACTCCACAGCCCCCCTGGGCAACCTGTTCCAGTGCTCTCTCACCCTCACAGGGAAAAAAATCTTCCTCAGGTTCACATGGAACCTCCTGTGCCTCAGCTTCTACCCATTGCCCCTTGTCCTGTCACTGGGCATCACCCAGCAAAGCCTGGCTCCAGCCTCCTGGCACTCGCCCCTTACATATTTGTAAACGTGAATGAGGTCACCCCTTAGCCATCTCCTCTCCAAGCTACCCCAACTGTCCCAGGCAATGTTCAACTTCCTTAATCATTTTTGTGGCTCTATGCTGGACTCTCTCAAGCAGCTCCCTGTCCTTCATGAGGTGGAGGACTTTGGCCACTCTTTGTAGCTTTTGGCTAGCTATAAATGAAATGTAATGCTTTTGTGTGGCTGAGGTAGCCAAGAGCTCAGCCCTCTGCCTCTAGAAACAGGTGGAAGTTGTTGCATTCACTCCGGTGAACTGTGGCCCAAGCTGGTGGTCCTGGAGGGAGATACTGATGCATAAAACAGCATCATCATGGTGTGGCTGGAGAAGCACACTTGGTACCTTGGAAAGGCTCTGCCTTCCCCTTTGCCCCGAAGCATCTCGCTGGCTGGAAAAGAACGCAGCAGTGGCTGGCACATGGGCTTGCTGCCGTGCCTCTGGACTGCTGTACTCACTGCACCGAAACTCCTGCTCTCCTGGAGAGTTCATAGCTGTCTCTTCACATCATGTCCTGGATGGCTGAGCTGCCTGCTCCTGAAGTACAACTTCCCCATGCTGAAGTCGTCTGGGAGCTGCAGCAAGNGACTCTTTGATTCTATGATTCCCTTCCTTAAGTCCTTAGAGTAGTGACAGAGCTGTGGATTATCTAAGGTGGCTTTCATAGAATGTCAGGGGCTGGAAGGGACTTTGAAAGATCATCTGGTCCAGCCCCCTGCCGGAGCAGGATCATCCAGAGCAGATCACACAGGAATGCATCAAGATAGTTATTGAATACCTCCAGAGAGGGAGACTCCACAGCCCCCCTGGGCAACCTGTTCCAGTGCTCTCTCACCCTCACAGGGAAAAAAATCTTCCTCAGGTTCACATGGAACCTCCTGTGCCTCAGCTTCTACCCATTGCCCCTTGTCCTGTCACTGGGCATCACCCAGCAAAGCCTGGCTCCAGCCTCCTGGCACTCGCCCCTTACATATTTGTAAACGTGAATGAGGTCACCCCTTAGCCATCTCCTCTCCAAGCTACCCCAACTGTCCCAGGCAATGTTCAACTTCCTTAATCATTTTTGTGGCTCTATGCTGGACTCTCTCAAGCAGCTCCCTGTCCTTCATGAGGTGGAGGACTTTGGCCACTCTTTGTAGCTTTTGGCTAGCTATAAATGAAATGTAATGCTTTTGTGTGGCTGAGGTAGCCAAGAGCTCAGCCCTCTGCCTCTAGAAACAGGTGGAAGTTGTTGCATTCACTCCGGTGAACTGTGGCCCAAGCTGGTGGTCCTGGAGGGAGATACTGATGCATAAAACAGCATCATCATGGTGTGGCTGGAGAAGCACACTTGGTACCTTGGAAAGGCTCTGCCTTCCCCTTTGCCCCGAAGCATCTCGCTGGCTGGAAAAGAACGCAGCAGTGGCTGGCACATGGGCTTGCTGCCGTGCCTCTGGACTGCTGTACTCACTGCACCGAAACTCCTGCTCTCCTGGAGAGTTCATAGCTGTCTCTTCACATCATGTCCTGGATGGCTGAGCTGCCTGCTCCTGAAGTACAACTTCCCCATGCTGAAGTCGTCTGGGAGCTGCAGCAAGTCATGCTGCGGGCACAGAGTCGTTCAGGGCTCAGCTTCATGCTTCACCAGGGGCAGGAGGTTTTTTGGAGGGTTTTTTGGTTTGGTGGTTTGTTTTTGTTTTTTTTTAGTGAGGTCACACCAGCTCAGTTTGCTCCCAAACCCTTTTTGGAGGTGCTGAGATCTGCTAGTGAGGGTACAAACTCCTGCCCCAGGCTCTCAGCTTGCTTTGAAACCTACTTGCAGTGCTAACAGAACCCACATAGCATACTGGAGACAGGGAAGTGGTAGCAGGTTCCTCTGGCAGAGGATTGTAGAGACAATAAGGAGAACTGTAGGTGTCAGCTCATTGTGTGAGGTTCAGAACAACCTGCAGGCCTGTGTTGAGCTTTGAGATGAATCCATGGCTGGCCACATGTACAGCTCTGCAGCAGCACTGACGCAAGGTGGGCAAGGTGCTGTGCAGAGTTACACCTACCTGGGGGCAGCCCCTGCTGCTTGAGCATCTTCTCTCTCCTGATGCCTTTGTGGAGATCTCAGAATCACAGAATCACAGAAGGCTAGAGGCTGAAAGGGAACCTTGAAAGATCATCCAATCCAACCCTCCTGCCAGAGCGGGATGTAGCAGAAAAGATGGAACACAGCCTATGCCAGCTATGTCCGTGGTCGTGTGAGGAGGGCAGAGGGAAAGAGATGGGGCAGGGAAGGAGAGGAGGCAGATGGAGCATAAAAGGAGGGATGTAGAAAGAGCAAGCAAGCTCCACTGCCTACTCCCTGCTCCCCCTCGTGTTCAGCCACATATTCTCCGTCACTCTCCCGATGGTCCTCTCCAAGTTAATTCAGGGATGCTCCCTCTTTCCCTGCCAGTCCGTGCTGCAGCAACCAGGCTCCCGGGGAGCAGCCTTGCTGACCCCCACCACTGCCGCATCTCCCCAGAGAAGCACCTCCGAGCTTTCCCAATGCTCGGACAAGCTCCACCGAGAGCCAGAAATCCACAGGTTTGCTTGTGCAGGGAGAAGGACGTGCCACAGACGTGTCACAGTGTGTCTGTCCCGGTGCTGCTCAGTGGCTGCTGAGCTCCCTCAAGGGGCAGAGGCCCAGATGTGCTATGCCGTGCTGTGCCCTGCTGGTGCATCATTGCTTCCTCTCCCTCAAGGAGCAGAGACTGAGGTGTGCCAAGCCATGCCGTGCTGGTGCATCATCACTTCCACTCCTTTGAGAGGCAGAGACTGAGATGTGCCGTGCCGTGCTGGTGCATCATTGCTGCTTCTCCCTCAAGGGGCAGAGGTTAATATGTGCTGTGCCATGCCATATGCTGATGCATCATCTCTTCCATCCAGAGACTGCTTGGCTGCTCCCAACCATCATGCCATACTGTGCCATGCTGGTGCATCTTTACTTCTGCTCCCTCAAGGGGCAGAGGCTGAGATGTGCCATGCTATACCATGCTGGTGTACCATCAATTCCCTCCTGAGACTGCCTGGCTACATCCAAACATCGTGCCATGCCATGCCATGCTGGTGCATCATTGCTTTTGCTCCCTCGAGGGGTAGAGGCTGAGATGTGCCATACCATGCTGTGCCATGCTGGTGCATCATCAATTCCCTCCTGAGACTGCCTGGCTGCTCCCAACCATCCTGCCGTGCTGTGCCATACCATGTGCATCATTGCTTCCACTCCCTCAAGGGGCAGAGGCTGAGATGTGCCATGCCATGCTGTGCCATGCCATGCTGTGCCATGCTGGTACACCATCAATTCCCTCCTGAGACTGCCTGGCTGCTCCCAACCTCTGTCACCCCTGCTCATCAACCCCTTGCTGGTCTCACAGAGAGTTGTTTTCCACTCCATTTCCTCTCCCATCCTTTGCCTGTGCCCCTCCACCCCCGAGCTCTCCACTGTGCTCTTTCCCATGCCAGCTGGGGTCAAACACGGCCGCAGCTGCCCTGGGGTACTGTTTGCCCACATCACCTGTCGGCATGTCCTTGGTGAAATATGTATTTGAGGCTGCTGGGTGCTAATTTGCAAGGCCCATTACTCAAAGGAAACATGAAAATGGCTGTCCATAAAGCAGAGCCTTTATCCCTGCCTCCCCCTCAGTCCAAACGCCCCATGCCAGGTATAGGCTTCCTGTCAAACCTCAGAGCCACCAGCAAAGATTTATCGATGGGTGTGCAGCTCCAGCTTGCATTTTAATTGTGTTACCCTCAGCCTGTGCCCAAAATAAACTCGGTGCCTATTGTCTTGTCCTCGTTTCATCTCTCCAGATGAATGTGCCAGGAGAGCTGTGGGTTTGTGGTGTCCCCAAGAGGGACCTTTGTGCTTTGCCACCTCCTTTTCTCATATCTTGTCTGCATGGATCAGCAGATTCCCTCAGAGAATCATAAAGCATTTTAGGTTGAAAAAGAATTTCAAGATCATCAAGTCCAACCATTGACTCTACTCTGCCATGTCCACCACTAAGCTATGTCCCCAAGAACCACATCTGTGTGGCTTTTAAACATCCCCAAGGATGATGACTCCACCATCTCCCTGGGCAATGCTGTTCCAATGCTGGATAACCCCTTCAGTGATATTTTTTTTGCCCCTAATGTCCAGACTAAACCTCCCCTGGTGCAGCTTAAAACCATTCCCTCTTGGCCTATCACTTATTACTTGGGAGTGAGACCAACACCCACCTCATTACTGTGTGCAGTTCTGGAACCCTCAGCACAGGAAGGACATGGAAGTGTTGGAGTGGGTCCAGAGGAGGCCACGAGGATGCTGAGAGGGCTGCAGCAGCTCTGCTGTGAGGACAGGCTGAGAGAGTTGGGACTCTGAAACCTGGAGAGGAGAAGGCTTCCAGGAGACCTGATAGTAGCCTTCCAGGATCTGAAGGGGGCTACAGGAAGGCTGGGGAGGGACTATTGACAAGGGCTTGCAATGCCAGGACAAGGGCAATGGGTTTGAACTGGCAGAGGGGAGATTGAAAGTGGATGTTAGGAGGAAGTTGTTTGCAGCGAGGGTGGTGAGACACTGGCACAGGTTGCCCAGGGAGGTTGTGGCTGCTCCCTGCCTGGAGGTGTTCAAGACCATGTTGGAGGAGGCCTTGAGTGACCTGTGCTAGTGGGAGGTGTCCCTGCCTATGGCAGGGGGTTGGAACTGGATGAGCTTTGAGGTTCCTTCCAACCTTCCCATTCTATGATTCTATGACAACCTCCTTTCAGGTAGCTGTACAGAGCCAGAAGGTCTCCCCTCAGTCTCCTCCAGACTAAACAGCCTCAGTCACACTTCAGTCACTCAACGCAGGGAATGAATCCTGTGCATCTCCATCTCTTTATGTCTTGGGTTTCATCCTGTAGGATCTGCCTCTTGGCCCCTCAAAACCCAGAGAGGGCAAGCACTTCGCTTTCCATGACCACCTCTGTTCTGCTGGGGTGAAAGGTAGAAATTGGGGCTTGATGAGGTGCTGGAGCCAAAACTGGTTTTTTGAGGGCTGGATTTGTTAGGGCAACAAAGCTTGTGAAGGGTCTGGAGAACAGGGCTGGGGAGGAGCTGCTGAGGGACCTGGTGGTGTTTAGTCTGGAGAAGAGGAAACTGAGGGGAGACCTCATTGCTCTTTACAGGTCCCTGAAAGGAAGTTGCAGAGAGGTGGGGGTTGGGCTCTTCTCTCTACTATCAGGTGACAGAAGGAGAGAAAATGCCCTGAAATTGTGCCAGGGGAGGTTTAGGTTGGAGATGAGGAACAATTTCTTTGCTGCCAGAGTGGTCAGGGATTGGCACAGGCTGCCCAAGGAGGTGGTGGAGTCCCCATCCCTGGTGGTGTTCAAGAACCTGTGACCATGGCACTCTGGGACATGGTTTAGTGGCCATGGTGGGGTTGGGTTGCTGGTTGGACTCAATGATCTCGGAGGGCTTTTCCCACTGAAACAATTCCGTGCTTCTATGATTTCCTACTGGGAGCAAAGCAGCAGCACCACAGGGAATTGAGAAGCCTCACTTGTCAGGTAGGAGAGGCAATGTAGTTCAGGGTGTGCTTGTTTATCTTCTGCATGTATCTGTGCACGGGCTGTGGATAAATATGAGGGGGGTGTGCCAGACAGCGCTGGTGTCTGGCTCAGTGCGGCTGCAGAGTTTGGCCTGGCACTTTCCGGCGGAACCGATGCATATTTAGTAGAGAGGCAGTGGCAGGGAACAGATCCTTCACTTGCTGGTTGTGAAGACACCATCTCAGCAAACTGAGGCTTGTTCAGAAAGTCAACAACAGCTAAACTGGATCGGGATGCAGCAAGAAGAGTGTGGCCAGCAGGTCAAGGGAGGTTCTGGCCCTCCACTCTGCCCTGGTCAAGCAACATCTTATTGTGGCCTTACAGTATCTTAAGGAGGGGGCTACAAGAAAGCTGGGGAGGGACTTTTTAGGCTGTCAGGTAGTGACAGGAGTGGGGGGAATGGAACAAAGCTGGAAATGGGGACAGTCAGATTGTTAGGAAGAAGTTGTTCAGCATGAGGGTGGTGAGAGCCTGGCAGGGGTTGCCCAGGGACGTGGTGGAAGCCTCATCCCTGGAGGTGTTTAAGGCCAGGCTGGATGAGGCTGTGGACAGCTTGATCTAGTGTGAGGTGTCCCTGCCCATGGTGGGGGGGGTTGGAACTTACTGATCCTTGTGGTCCCTTCCAACCCTGACTGATTCTATGATTCTATGATTCTATGACTCCATGACTATGATTCTGTCTGGAGTACTGTGTCCAGTTCTGGGCTCCCCAGTTTAAGAAGGACAGGGAACTACTGGAGAGAGTCCAATGGAGGGCCACAGGGTGCAGAGGGGACTGGAACATCTGTGTGAGGAGGAGAAGCTGAGTGGCTGAGGGTTGTTTATCCTGGAGCAGAGCGGCCTGAGAGGAGATCCTCTCTATATTGATCAATAGCTAAAGGATGGAGGTCATGAAGATGAGGCTGGGCTCTTGCCAGTGGTGTCCAGTGATAGGACAAAGGGCAGCTGGTACAAACTGGAACCCAGGAGGTTTCTCTTCAATTTAAGGTGCAAATTATTTCCTGTCAAAATACTGGAACCTTGGAGCAGGCTACGCCAAGAGGTTTGTGGAACCTTCTCCTCTGGACATTTTCCTGTGCGACTTGATCTTGATGAACCTGAGTTATCAGAGGGGGTTTGACTCGATCTCTAGAGGTCTTTTCCAACTCCTACCATTCTGTCATTCCCCAGGCCAGGCTTATCAAGGCTGTTTCTATCTCTACCATTAAGGCTGATCAAGGCTGTTTCTACCTCCCAAACAAGTCAGTGATGTGAAAGACATGCAAGGTCAGGCTGAACATCATGGGAGCCAATGGGGACTCCTGTGCTGACTTCATTATGGAGCTACTTTACCCTGGGGGACCAGACAACCAACCAAGCCCTGGGCTGCAACCAGATAACTGTGGGCAGCAGGGCAGGGATTCTCTCCCCTTTACTTTCCTCTCATCAGGCTCCATCTAGAACACTGTGTGCAGTTCTGGAGCCCCCAGCACAAGAAGGACATGGAACTGTTTGAGCCAGTCCAGAGGAGGCCACGAAGATGCTGAGAGGGCTGCAGCAGCTCTGCTCTGAGGACAGGCTGAGAGAGTTGGGGCTCTGCAGCCTGAAGAAGAGAAGGCTTCCAGGAGACATTAGAGTAGCTTTCCAGGGTCTGAAGGGGCCTACAGCTGGGGAGGGACTATTGACAAGGTCTTGTAATGACAGGACAAAGGGCAATGGGTTTGAAGTGGCAGAGGGGAGATTGAAAGTGGATGTTAGGAGGAAGTTGTTTGCAGTGAGGGTGGTGAGACACTGGCACAGGTTGCCCAGGGAGGTTGTGGCTGCTCCCTGCCTGGAGGTGTTCAAGGTCAGGTTGGATGAGGCCTTGAGTGACCTGTGCTAGTGGGAGGTGTCCCTGCCTATGGCAGGGGGTTGGAACTGGTTGAGCTTAGAGGTCCCTTCCAACCTTCCCATTCTATGATTCTGTGATGCTGTCTGGAAGCTCCCAGGCACTCAGGGACCAACTCTATGGGGCGGAGCTCATCTCCTGCCTCAGTTTCCCCCATCTTTAGCAGTGACATCAGTCTTAGCAGGGTGAGGGAAGCACAGAAAGCTCCCATCATTAATAAGCAGAAAGTGCTTTGATATTTTTAGGCAGCAGTGGCAGATATTGATATAATATTGCTGTACTTCATTTGACTTCTTTTTCTCGATTGCAAGCCCCCTCTTGATCCCGTTACCTGCAGGAACAGTTAGCTGGCTATATTTTATCATCTGAATATTTCAATTAAATTACTTC
>VWZE01001796.1:29876-42175 GCA_013396675.1 Eubucco bourcierii | reverse complement strand
AGTTCCGTCAGGGGAGGGGGGAGGGGGGGGGGGGGAAGAAAGGAGAAGGGAGAGGAAAAGAGTCTGTGCTGAAGTTGGAAAATGATCACTGTATCACTCCAACTTCCCTCCGTTCCCAGAAGGTTAATTGAAAGGCAGCCATCTTGGTGACGTTTAGACAAATGAGGATAATTATGTGTTCTCCAGCTCTTTGAGAGGTTAATTGCTTAGATGTACGAAGACTTGAAGAACAAAGAAGGAATAAATCAGAAGCAGGGTGATCATCTGATAATGTAATTTGCTGGATCCACGTACCACTCAAACAAATAAACCCCCTAATTGCAGGCAGGCGCTCGGCCGCTCCGTGGGGTGCTTGGGATTGGGATCCCAGCTCTTGGTGATGCTCTCTGTGGGGGTACCACTGGGGGAGGGTCTTTGGTTGGTTCCTGTTGTCATCTCAGGGTAGTGGTAACTTCTTCATGTGGTTCAGGGAGGGCATGGACTTGGTGAAGAGGGTACAGCAAAGATGCTGAGGGGACCGGAACAGCTCTGTGAGGAGGAAAGGCTGAGAGATTGAATTACAATTAATCAGGTTGGGAAAGACCTTCAAGATCATTGAGCCCAACCTATCACCTAACACCTTCTAATGAACTAAACTCTGGCACTAAGTGCCTCATCCAGGCTCCTTTTAAACACTTTCAGGGATGGGCACTCCACCACCTCCCTGGGCAGCCCATCCCAATGCCAATCTCTCTTGCTGTGAAGAATTTCTTCCTAACATCCAGCCTGAGCTTGCCCTGGCACAGCTTGAGGCTGTGTCCTCTCCTTCTATCACTGCTTGCCTGGTCAAAGAGGCCAGCCCCCACCTGGCTACAATCAGGGGTTGTAGTGTGGAGAATCAGAGTGTTTAGTGTGGAGAAGAGCAGCCTGTGGGGGATCTGATCAATGCTGATCAATACTTCAAACGTGGGTGTCAGGAGGATGGGACCAGGCTTTGTTCAGCTGTGTCCAGTGAGTGGACAAAGGGCAATGGGCACAAACATGAGCATAAGAAGCTCCCTCTAAACATGAGGAGGAACATCTTTGATTGCTGGAGTGCTGGAGCAGGCTTCCCAGAGAGGCGGTGGATTCTGCATCTTCTGGGGACATTCCAAACTCATCTGGATGTGTTCCTGTGTGACCTTCTCTAGCTAAACCTCCCTTGGCAGAGGGATTGGACTCAATGATCCCAACCCCTATCATTCTGTGATTCCATGATTCAGTGATGGTCCTGTGGGGCTGTTCCCTGGCACCTTAGTAGTGCCCGTTTCAAAAGCATGCAGCACTCATCCCAGTGAAGAGATGATGAATGGAAAGCAGAAGGGTCAGAGGAGATGCAGGAGTGGCCAGCAGAGGATTTCCTCTCAAGGATCATTACATTTTGCTTAATTGCTGGTGAATTTTCTGCAAATTGGCCATTAGATTCTTGGGCTGATGGCTCACCCAGGTCATCTAGAGATGTTGTGTTTGTACCAGCAGCACTTCACGGTGCTCTCCATGAAATATGGCTTCACCCTCCATTGGCAGAATTTCCCTTCTTTTAGAGATTATTAGTTCTACCTGTGAGGATTTTGCACCTAAATCCTGATGGATTTTTTTTTTCACTTTGAATTTCCCCCCATTTGCTGGGGTGAGGGTACTTGTGAGCAGATAGCCAGAGGGATGGAGCCCTATGGGGACAGGCTGAGAGAGTTGGGACTCTCCAGCCTGGAGAAGAGAAGGCTCCAGGGAGACCTTCTAGCAGCATTCCAGTACCTGAAGGGGCTACAGGAGAGCTAGGGAGGGACTTTTGACAAGGACTGGCAGTGACAGGGTGAGGGACAATGGCTTTGAGCTGGGAGAGGGGAGGGTGAGAGTGGAGATTAGGAAGAAGTTCTTTAGAGTGAGAGTGGGGAGAGACTGGCACAGGTCACCCAGGGAAGTCATGGATGTCCCCTCCCTGGAGGTGTTTAAGGCCAGTTTGGATGAGACCTTGAGCAACTTGTGCTGTTGGGAGGTGTCCCTGCCTATGGCAGGGGAGTTGTAAGTAGGTTTTTAAGGTCCTTTCCAACCCAAACCATTCTATGGATCTATGATTTTGCCCCTAAATCTTGCCTCAGCACCATCCCAGTGGATTATGTTGCCTGATGATTGCATCCAAGCCACTTTGTTCATCCGTCTGTCCCCTCCATCATGCTGGGGTGGGGGTACACAAGATGCTGGAAGGAAGGTCCAGGCATGGGGGATGCAGTGTGGAGCACAGCACTTGAAAACTGTGGGCATTTATCAGTGCCTCAGGGCTGTGCAGAACACAGCTTGCCAGCCAGGATCAAATACCTCTTCATTTTTCAACCAGGAGGGTGAGGGAAATGGTACTGATTTTTCTCTACTAAGAGCTCAGGGGGGAAACATCTTCATCTGGAATCTTTTTCCCACCCCCTCCACATAGTCTCTGGGGATGTTTGAATTGATTTCCAAATGAGAAAATTCCTTCCCACCCTAGAGGTGTGAGGAGCCCCTGAGCCTCAGACTCCAGAGCACTGGTGAGTGGTTTTTCCACCTATCTGCCAGGCCCGTCTGAAATTGCAGTTTAATTCTCTGTGTTTGCTCTTGTATTGTGCATTAAGATACAGGCAGTTTATCCAGCAGTCCAGCTGTTTTGAAGATAATTACTACAGAACTCAACCTGATGTAAAATAATCCTCCTGGGCAAGCAGCCAAGAGCCTGAGACTTATCCTCCCAAGACTGAAACCTCTCCATTACCCTTAAGAGCCGCAAAGAGAGGAGCAGGAGTCTCATGACAAATATATTTTTGGTGGTAATTAACAGAGGGTTGGGAGAAGAGCTTTGCTTCCCCCCTTTGCTTCTACCAGGGAGGGTGCTGAGGCTAGGCAGAACAACCCAGAGTATGACCACTTGCCATGGAGACCTGACCAGGTTTCCATCCAATTGCGCTGTTGGTTCACCCAGAGACCTATTTTGGGGTGGTCACCTGCAGCCCTTCTGCCACCCCCACCTCGCTCATTGCCACCCTGTCCCGCATCAGAGCTACTTCAGACCAAATTTTCCTTCTTGCAGGCCAGGGACAGATGTGTGATTGCTTTGCTCCAGCTGTACAGGGAGCTGGTCCATGTTTTGTTCAGGCTGTCAGCATCCTTTCTACTTTGGTGGCTCTGGAAAGCTGCTAGAGCTGTGACCACTCTCTCCTTGGGTTGAAAGGCTGACCAGAGAGGTGGTGGAGTCAAAGTCTGCCTGAATGTGTTCCTGTGTGACCTTCTCTAGGTGAATCTGCCTTGGCAGGGGTGGTGGATGACCTCCAGAGGTCCCTTCCAATCCCTGCCGTTCTGTGACTCTGTGACTCTGTGTAAGTGGCTCCCTTGCCTGGCCAGGAAGGTGGTCACCAGGAGGAGTGAATCACAGTGGTTGGAGACTTGAGTAGCTGTGAGTCAATTACTGGTTCTGCCTGCATGGCACCAGTTATTCCTACCTCTCCCTCTTCTCTGTGGACACCAAAAACTAGCTGAAAGCCCTCACAACAGCCAAGCCCAAAACCTCTACTGCAGGCATGGAAGGCTCCAGGTTCTCAACTGTTTGGGTCTGCTCACACTGGCAGCAATAAGCCCTGAGTTTCTTCTCCTCCTTTTGATTGAAGAACACTAGAAATCAGTCAGGGAGCAGGTGCTGCATTGTGTCAGATGAACACTGATTGAATCCATGCACGGGCACTGATTGGGGTGCAGGACTCTGCTGGCTCCAGCATGCCATGAGCAGGGGGGGTTGCAGGATCATGGCCCTTAATCAGCACCTTCAGTGTGGTGATGGTGCTGGAAGCATCTCTCATTGGGTTGCATCTTCCCTGCTGGGATGTAGAATGGAGCCCTGGTGTAAGATAGAGAGGAATTGGGTCTCCCCAGGGAGAAGGCAGCTCTGTGCTGATGGAAACATCAGGAAAGCTGGAGAGGGACTTTTTGTAAGGGCATGTGGTGATAGGATGAGAGGGAATGAGTTGAAACTAGAGCAGGGTAGATTCAGACTGGACATTAGGAAGAAGTTCTTTGCTATGAGTGTGGTGAGACACTGGAATATGTTGCTCAGAGAAGTTGCAGATGCCTCATCCCTAGAAGTGTTTAAGAACAGGCTGTGTGTGGCTTTGATCAACCTGATCTGGTGGAAGGTGTCCCTGCCCATGGCAGGGGTGCTGGATCTTTAAGATCCTTTCCAACCAAAGCCATTCTGTGGTTCCCAGGTGATTAAGTACCAGTGAATATCATCTGTGTCTTTGGAGAGGAGCTGGAAAGACCTCCCAACCTCCTCCAAACCACAGGATGGCTTGGTGGCCATGGTCAAATTGGAATCCAGTGTCTGACTGTGTCAGGGACTTGAGTTTGGGGAGAGAGTGATCCCTTAGGTGCTGTTTTGGGCAAAGGAAGATGCCTCACTGCACTTCCTCCAGTGTCTGAGTTTTCCCTGGACTGGCTGCGCCTGCTCAGTGCCAGCATCGACTGTGGCTGATGTTAGCATTTAAGTGCCAGCTACTCTGTAAACATCCCCATTGATCTGCTCTATCCAGAGGCTTCCTGCCTTATTCCTTGTGCTGCCAACTCGTATTTCCCTTCCCCTTGCTGAGGATGCTGTCAGGGTGGTGCATGTCCCCTCAAGCTGGAAGTGAAAGCCATGTGAAGTAGAAGAGGAGCTTTAGGAGGGAAAGGCAAAGCCTAGCTCACTGTAACAGCTGACTGTGGGGTCTGGATCTGCTCCATGTGGGGCATTAATTCAGAAAATCCCAGGAATGGCTTTAGGGAGGTGTGGTCAGTGAGCAAGGCAGCTTGCCATGCTGTGTGTCTCTTTCCCATGCAAACTACACTCTGTTTTCATGGAATAGAATTGTTTCAGTTGGAAAAGACCTCTAAGATCTTCAGGTCCAACCATCAAGCTAACACCACCCTGGCCGCTGAACCATATCCCAAAGCACCATGTCCACATGTTTCTTTTAAACACCTCCAGGGACAGTGACTCCACCACCTCCCTGGGCAACCTGTTCCAGTTTCTGACCAAATCCATTTTGGAGACCATCTGCAGCACAGCTCTGCCTGCACTGCCCTTAGCATCATGCTGTGCTGCCTGCAGCAGTATCTGCCTCCCCAGTTCCCAGACTGGGGTGCAGGTCAAGCCCCTTTGAGGCCAAAGGTGGGCACAACACTGACCTCCCCATGTCATCAGTGCAAGCATGGTGGGGATGCAGCATCAGACACAAGTTTTGCATCCCTTGGATTGTCACGGAGGCCACTCAGACCCCTGAGAATGGTTTGGGTTGGAAGGGACCTTAAAGATCATTTAGTTTCAACCTCCTTGGCATGGGCAGGGACATTGGAGGGCCACTCTGAAGTCTCCTTGAAGCCTTTTCTTCCCTGGGCTGAACAACCCCAACTCTCTCAACCTCCCCACATAGGGTTTTCCAGCCCTGTGATCATCTTTGTGGCCTCCTCTGAACCTGCTCCAACAGTTCCAAGTCCTTCTGTGCTGGGTGTTGTTTCGGGTGGCGTGGGCCCTTCAGAAGCTGCACAGTGAGCTCTTGCCCTTCATTTCTTATGCCTCATGCAGACAGCTCCCGCCTCCCTCATCATCTTGTTATCATTCTAATGTCTGGGAGCTGCAGTCATGGACCAAAACACCATTAAACTATCTGAAATGGAGCAACTCAGCAGCCCCTGCCCTCACAGCCTTATTATCTTTGCAGATGGATATTTTATATTTAGCACCCTCTAATGTATCAGTATGGGTTTGGGTTTTTCACGAGGAGTGGTTTCTGTTCTGGCGTTCAGCAGCCGGTAGACAACTCACCACTGCTGGGGAATGGAAGAGGAGAAACCCTCCCTGACAGACCCTGTGCCCCTGGGGAGGGCAGGAGGGTTTTTTGGAGGGCTCTAGGGAGAGGGTGATTGGTGGGGAAGGGTTTGCTGGTGGTCTGGAGTTTGTTGGAACAGCACTGGGAGCACTCAGGAAGTCAGAGTGATGCAGTAGCAATAGGACAGGCAATTAATGGAGCTTGCAGAGGGTGAGAGATGGTGATGTGGGATGTTCTGGGAGGTGTTCAGGGTGACTGATGTGTGGTGTGGAGGGACACTAAGGGGAAGAGTTCAGGGTGGCCAAGCTCATTGTGGATAGAATCGCTGAATTGTTTGGGTTGGAAGATGACTTAAAGATTATCTACTATTTCCACATCCCCACCAGGGACAGGGACACCTCCCACCAGCTCAGGTTGCTCGAGGCCTCATCCAGCCTGGCCTTCAACACCTCCAGGGAGGGGACATCCACAACCTCCCTGGGCAACCTATGCCAGTGTTTCCCCACTCTCGCTCTAAAGAATTTCTTGCTAATCTCCAGGCTCAATCTCCCCATTTCCAGTTCAAAGCCATTGCCTCTTGTCCTGTCGCTACCAGCCCTCCCCAGCTCGCCTGTAGCCCCCTTCAGGTACTGGAAGGCTGCTCTAAGTTCTACCTGGAACCTTCTCTAGGCTGAACAGCCCCAACTCCCTAAGCCTGTCCCCGTAGGGGAGGTTCTCCAGCCCTCTGATCATCTTCATGGCCTCCTCTGGATCTTCCTTCTCTGGAGACATTCAAAACCTGCTTGGGTGTGTTCCTTTGCAACCTGTTGTGGCAGGGGGGTTGGAATCAATGATCTTTTAGGGTCCCTTCCAACCCTTGATGTTCTGTGATTCTGTGATTCTCCAACAGTTACAACACTTCATGTCCAGCATCCCCCACTCTTTGCTTGTTCTGTGAAACACAGACTATGGGTTGGTATGTGCTGAGTTAGTGGTGAGGGCTGGGCAGGAGGTGCTGATACTGGGCAATGCCCAAAGACATGTCGTGTAGCTAGTCCATCTGGAGGTGCTGGGGTGATGTGGGGATGGTGTAGTGCATCCAGGCAGCAGGATGGATAGGAGAGATGGGGCAAAGAACACCGCCAGTGCCTCAGAGGAGATCAGGTACCTTGGGAAGGGATCGGGAATGAAGACAAAGTGCGTCCCGCCTGCCACACTGAGAATAACTTTCAGGGCTGACAGTGATGGAAACACAGACGGCTGAGTCCTGCCCTCGGGGAGCGATGGGAGAGGCTCCGCTGCGCGCCGCGGATGCTGCCGTAGCCGCCGCTAACTTGAGGGCTCCCATTGTGGGGAGCGGATTAGAGGAGCCGCCGCCTTTGGATGGCCCGCTTCTAATTTGCATCCTTAACGAAGCGGGAGCCCAGCCAGGTTCTGTTCTTTTGTGTTTGCTTCTGAGGAAGGGTGTTTATTTCCGATGATTACAAATAAATCTCCTCTGCCTTTGCTCCAGCTGTCTGGAATAAAAGGCATTTGCAGCCCAGGAACTCCGTAGCCGGGGTGAGGATCAGAAGTAAAGGAGAAATCCCATTAGGAGGCCCCTACGAATGTAATTAACAATTTCTTCTCAAAGACAAGGGTGCTGGGGTGATCACCTTGCCCCTCTGATGAGTATTTGAGGATGAAGGGTGAAGCACCACCCTGTTACTGTCAAGGGAGCTTTGCTCCCAGTCTGGTTGAGCTATTTTAGCTGCTGAAAACTGGGTCAACCGGCCAGTCTGCAACTGGTTTTGACACTCCATTTATCATCTCGAGGAGGTGTATTGTCTACAGGAGAGAAAAGCAGTTTGGGGTTGAAAGGCTGTAGAAGTAAGGAAAAGTAGAGCAGGGCATAAAAGAGCAGGAGGCTTTTGGGTTGATCCAAAGTTGAACATCTCTGCAAAGCCTCTTGTCTTGGATCATGGAGTCATAGAATGGCTTGCAATGGAAGGGACCTTAAAGATCATCTAATTCCAACTGTTCTACTGTGGGCAGGGACACCTTCTACTAGACTCTGTGAGTGTGAACTGATCTCCTGGACTGCTCAGGGTGTGCATCAGCATTTTGGGGTCCTGAGCATCCTATCCCATCCAATCCCACAGAGAGTGGATGCAAAATAGATAGAATCATAGAATCATAGAATGGTAAGGTTGGAAGGGACCTCAAAGGTCATCTAGTTCCAACCCCCTGCCATAGGCAGGGACACCTCACACTAGCACAGGTCACTCAAGGCTTCATCCAACCTGGCCTTGAACACCCCCAGGGAGGGAACATCCACAGCCTCCCTGGGCAACCTGTGCCAGTGTCTCACCACCCTCACTGCAAACAACTTCCTCCTAACATTCACTTTCAATCTCCCCTCTGCCACTTCAAACCCATTGCCCCTTGTCCTGTCATTGCAAGCCCTTGTCAATAGTCCCTCCCCAGCCTTCCTGTAGGCCCCCTTCAGATATTGGAAAGCTACTCTAAGGTCTCCTGGAAACCTTCTCTTCTCCAGGCTGCAGAACCCCAACTCTCTCAGCCTGTCCTCAGAGCAGAGCCGCTGCAGCCCTCTGAGCATCTTCATGGCCTACTCTGGGCCCACTCCAACATGCCCTTCCTGTGCTGGAGGCTCCAGAACTGTACACAGTACTCCAAATGGGGTCTAACAAGAGCAGAGTAAAGGGGGAATGATGCTTGCTTTATGCCTCCAACTCTTTGTGTGTCCTTTATGCTTCCAAACTAGTGTCAGAAAACTTGTGTTGACCCTGGACATGGTATCCCACTCACCACATGACACCCAACCTCAATACCCAGACTTGGCTCTTGTGCTTGGCCAAGTCAGTAGTGCAGGGGACATCCGTGGGGTGGACCAGAGAAGGTGAGGGATGAAGACAATGACTGTTATGTCATGTTCCTTGTGTTGGAGAAGTGCTGTCAGTGTCATTGATGGGTCTGGGCAGGAGCCTGCTGTGGGAGCGATGCAGGAATCTCTCTTAATAGGTCCAGGAGGAGGGAGCTGGTTGCTTTGTGCTGCTGAATGCAAAGAGCATGTCGGTGGAGTTATCTGTATTGGTGACACTAAGTGAAAGAACTCCTCAGCAAACCTTAAAATTAGCATTTCAGGATGAGGAATAGGGGCAATTAGAGGGGAAGCGGTGCAGTGCCACTGCCCCCAGCTCCCTCCCTCATGCATCTTGTCATGCTGCTGCGTTCAGGTTCACCACCCGGCAGACGGTGTCGGTGGGAGAGTTGGGGGGCTGGGGCTCAGGTGAAACCCAACATCCCAGAAGCTGTTGTGGTGGAGAGTGGTCACGGTGGGAGGCAGCTGAAGGACTGAAGGTGGTAAAAGTCTCAACTGGAATGGAGCGAGAGTCCAAGCGGCTTGCAGAGATGGAGGAGCAGACAGGATGGGTCACGTTGCATGAGAAAGGGGAGCGTGGGCAGGGTGGGTGCCGGGGGCTGAACTGACAATATCGGTCCTGAGACATTCCCACTGCCTTGCTGCTGAGTTTTCTCCAGGATGGGTTTATTTCCCTCCTGTCTGACAGGTGCTTTATTGTCTTTTGTCCCTTCTGGACTCACAAGGCAGGGATTCTTCTGGAGATGGATATGGTGCCTTCAGGAGACTGTTAATGGGGGTTTGTCTTTGTTCTTAATTAGATCCCTTCAAGGGAAAACCTCCTGGCCTGCTTTATTATCCAGCTTTGTCAGAGCTTGTCTGCTTTATCTAAACACTTTGCAGAAGTCTCTTTACCTGTTTGCTTACTGGAGACATTATCATAATCCTGGTCAATTGGAAGAGGTAGCAAAGACAGCTCTGCAGCCAAGGGAGTGCAGGCAGCTTAGTGGGTAAGAGAGATCACTTTCTGCATTGGGTAAAGAACTTGGCAGGATGTTCCTTGCACTGAGGTGTTGGTCAATATTTGCCTTCAAAGCACCAAATCCCAGAAAGCAGGAGAACTTGTGGTGGGAAGGCAAGGTTGGGTGAAAAGGAGCTCTCTGTGGCAGCTGCTGGATGGTGGCTTGTGGTGGTCACTGATAGATTGAGCTGCTGGTGGTTGCTCTGGTGCATTGCTAGGAGGTGCAGGAAGAGACTTGGTCCCTTCCAGTATCTGAAGGGGACCTACAGGAAGGCTGGGGAAGGATTATTTACAAGGTCCTGCAACGACAGGACAAGGGGCAATGGGTTTAAACTGGCAGAGGGGAGATTTAGACTGGATGTTAGGAGGAAGTTGTTTACAGTAAGGGTGGTGAGACACTGGAACAGGTTGCCCAGGGAGGTTGTGGCTGCTCCCTCCCTGGATGTGTTCAAGGCCAGATTGGATGAGGCCTTGAGTAACCTGTGCTAGTGGGAGGTGTCCCTGCCTATGGCAGGGGGTTGGAACTAGATGATCCTTGAGGTCCCTTCCAACCTTCCCATTCTATGATTCTATGATTCTATATCAGTTGTTGTGTGACAGCAACTGAAGAGTGAGCCTGAAGCATGGTGTGTGGGGAGAGAGAGAGGGAGAGAGGGAGAGAGGGTGGTTTGGAGACCCTTCTGGGCTTATTTTCTTCGTCTAGGAGGGAATTTGGATTTCTGTATTATTTCTTAATTGTATATATTTGTTAATACTTGTAAATATATTGTGTATATATGCTTGTAAATTTAGCTTTGCTGTAACTAGAGCTTTATCTTACTTCCAAGCCGTCTGAGCTGGTCTGGTAAATTTCAATAGTGGGGGAGGGAAGTTCCTCCAACTCACTAGACATGGAAAGAAGGAGCCTTTGCCTTCTTGCTCGTTGACTAAATCTTGAAGTTGTCCTGTTTCTTTACTTGGAGTAAATCAGCCAGCACTCCAGGCAAGGGAGGGTGGTGCTGTCCTATCTCCTCCTTCCATGAGCATGTCTGTCCATGTTATGGGCGTCCCTGTAGGCTTATCCAGGTGGGCTCTGAGTCATAAATCCAAGTTGTAAACACAGAACGAGTGATCGTAGTTCTCAGGAGCCCCGGCTCAGCCCCACATCTCCCTGGGAAGCACCCCTGGTACGCACCAGTCAGAGCTGGGCAACAACAGCGGAATGTGCCTGGTAACGGCACAAACTCCTCATCCCTGTCACTTCAAACCCGAGTCCTTGCGCTTCACCCCTAATGAGGGGACCCAAGAGGAGCCGGCAGGGCTGTAGTCTGGTTATTTCTGTGCGCGCAGACACGCACGTTGTCTGTTTTACATATTGCTGCCCTGATTCTGGCGGTGCACGCAATGAATAATTTACAGAAGCCGTGTGTAAGTATCTCTTTATTATTCATTATAATGAAGTGAGACAGCAGTAATAGTCCACTAGACTGGAATCCCCCAGGGCTGAACTTAACTCGGCTGCGCTTAGCTCTCCCCCAGTTAATTTGAGCGAAGGGAGGGCTCTGCTCCCCGACAAGGACGCCGCCGTGCGCCGGCACGGGGCCGCCTCGGTCCGACGGAGCCGAGCCGGCAGCGCGGCAGCGGGCACCGAGAGCCATCCGTCTTCCCCAGCATCCATACGGGATGTGGCTGGCGGAGACGTACGGCTCCTGCAAGAGGAAAATGACTCGTTTGCAGGAGGATATATGGCTCATTCCTCTGAACCGAGCACCCCGGGGGACCCTCCGACGTGCCGAGTGTCGCCCCTTCCCTCTGCCCGATTAATAACTTCGATCGAGGTGACACTCTGCGGTCCCAGCAAGGGAGACGTATAACACCCCCGAAGCCTCTGCAACGGAGGGGATGGGGATGGGGACAGCCAACAGGCCATCTTGGAATTTACAGGCATGTGGAGAGGGACTTGCACGAGTTTCCTGATTGACTGTAGTTGCCTTTCCCTAGGATCTCGGCTGCACAGAGCTGCAGCGCTGCTGCCATTGCCGGCACAAGCCTGCACTGAGCTTGGCTTTCCCAGTTTGTTTTCATGCACCCCTTGGGTCCTCGGGTGGGAAAGGCGAAGCTCACGAGAAATGCCAAGCTCTTAATTTAGCCGAATGCTGGGTGGTTTCGCTGCAGGTGCCAGAGAAGGCCACAACTAAATATATTGAGAAAAATCTATCAAAGGGACTGTAAAAGCCACGTTCTCCAGGAACATTTTAATTCCCTTTCCTCTCCCTCCCTCTGTTCTTTGCCAAGTGTAAGGCAGCGGCGTGGAGCAGAGCCGCCGAGCCCCACTCTCAAAGCAGGGGGGGTGGGAGCCAAGCAGGAAATAAATAATGACAACGACCACGTCGTGTTTTCAAGGCACTTGTTGGATTTACAGCTGCTCGTCCAAATGTTCCCTTCTCTTCTCCACTGTCTCCGGCTGTGTCGCTCCCTCCCCTCTCCCACCGCGTGTGCCCCGGCAGCAGGCGCGTATATCACCCCGGGGATGGCTCGAGGGCCGTGCCGAGGAGCACAACTGTCAGCAAATTTTACAGCTTCATCTGAAATTCTCGGTGTGCAGCGAGGGCGAGGT
>VWZE01001796.1:6164-21159 GCA_013396675.1 Eubucco bourcierii | reverse complement strand
GGGGGGGCAGGGAGGGGAATGGGGAAGGGTGGGGGGAGAAGTGGAGAAGTTGTTTCCCCATTACAGTTCTGAGCAGAAAGAGCATTTTAGCGTGCGTGCAAATAGCTCCCTGGGAAGCACTCTCACTTCCTAATTGTTCATAAATTTACTGACAGGTGGTTACACAGTAGGTAAAACACTGCCAGTTCTTGTTTTATTGCTTTCCCCAGCTCGGGGTGAAAACCTGGTGAAAAAAGATGCACAGCAAGCAGTCAGGAGGTGCTGCCTGGGTGCATCATCTTCCTGCTTTGTTTGTGCGGTGTTTCGTGTCCCTGATGTGGACAGATTTTGTCTTTGCTTGGGTGGAAGGGTCCATGCTGGTTCCTCCAATGTCAGTCATTGAATCATACAATGGCTTGAGCTGGAAGTATCACAGTATCACAGTGTCACAGCATCACAGTGTCACCAGGGTTGGAAGAGACCTCAAAGCTCATCAAGTCCAACACAATACCATAGACCTCAAGACCAGACCATGGCACCAAGTGCCACGTCCAAACCTGCCTTGAACACCTCCAGGGACGCTGACTCCACCACCTCCCTGGGCAGCCCATTCCAGCAGTCAATGACTCTCTCAGTGAAGAACTTTCTCCTCACCTCCAGCCTAAACTTCCCCTGGCACAGTTTGAGACTTAAAGATGATCTAGTTCCAATGCCCCTGCTGTGGGCAGGGACACCTTCCACTAAACCAGGTTGCTCAAAACCTCGTCCAGCCTGGTCTTAAACACTTACAGGGAGGGGGCTTCCACAACTTCTCTGGGCCACCTGTGCCAGTGTCTTATCACTCCCATAGCAAAGAACTTCTTCCTAACGTCCAAGCAAAATCTGCTTTCAAACCGTTGCTCTTTGTCCTGTCACTACAAGCCCAGGCAAATAGTCTCTCCCCAGCTCTCCTGTAGCCCCCTTCAGGTACTGGAAGGCTGCTTTAAGGTCTCCCTGGAACCTTCTCCAGGGTGAACACCCCCAACTATCATAGCCTGTCCCCATAGGGCAGGTGCTCTAGCCCTCTGATCATCCATAGGGCAGGTGCTCCAGCCCTATGATCATCTTTGTGGCGCTCCTCTGGACCTTCTCCAGCAGTTTCCCTCAGCCTGTTCTTTTGCAGACTAAACCTCACCTCCCTCAACTGCCCCTCCCTAGCCCTATTCTTCAGACCCTTAACCAGCTTTGTGGCCCTCCTCTGGACCTTCTCCAACAGTTTTCCCTCAGCCTGCTCTTTTGCAGACTAAACCTCACCTCCCTCAGCTGCTCCTCCCTAACCCTATCCTTCACCAGCTTTGTTGACCTTCTCTGGACCTGCTCCAGCATCTCAATGTTCTTCTTGGAGTAAGGAACCCAAAACTGAACCCAGCATTCGAGGTGAAGCCTCACTAGTGCAAGTCTCTACTGTGTGGCAGAGAGGATGGCTTAGGAATAGGTGTGGCACCAGTGCTGCCTGTGAAAGGGTAGCCCACAGTATGAACTGTGAAAAGGGAACAGTTAAGACCCAGAGAAGGGAAACTGAGTATTTCTCCTGAAACAGAACACCTGTAGAGTGCATGAAGCAGCAGCTCAGTTGCACACTGCTGGCCTGGCTGGGGAAGTTGACAGAAATCCTGCTGCTGACCAAACTGTAGCTGTCGGCTGTGCTTAATCCATTAACTGGATAAAATCAGATCTGACGAGTCTCCTGGATTGGGTTGTCATCAGGACAGCTTTGATCAGAGATGAGAATCTGAGAGGTGAGGAGTAACACTTTGTTGAAACCTCTGCTGTCATCTCCTGGTGCCCCCTCACTTCTCCTGCAGCCCAGCTGGGGTGTCAGGGTGTGTTCACGTCGGGTTTCCAGGTGTAACCTCATGGCTGTCCCCCTGCACTCTGAGTCCAAACAGGAGTGAATTGGATGCAGGGATGCACATCCACTTCTGCTGGCAGCAGGTGCTCCCCAGCTGGGAGGTGGCTTGTGGGTGCTGCCTGCATCTCCTCTGTAAGGGTGAGTTTTGGGGAAGACATCACAGAATCACAGAATGCATTGTGTTGGAAGGCACCCTTGAAGTTCAGCTTGTCCAGCCTCCCTGCACTGATCAATCTGCTGTGGTAGAAAGGACCCCTGCCCACAGCAGGGGGGCTGGAAGTAGATGATCTTTAAGGTCCTTTCCAACCCAAACCATTCTTTGGATGTACAAATCTTTAACAAAATCAGGTCTCTGATGACCCCATCAAGTTTCACCTTGTATGTCTCCAAGGGTAGGGCCTCTGTGGGCAACCTCTTCCAGTATTTGACTGCCCTCACTGTGAAGAACTCCCTCCTAATGTCCAGCCTAAATCTCCCCTGCTCTAGTTTCAAACCATTGCACCTAGTCCTGTCACTGCAAGCCCTTGGAAACAGCCCCTCCCCAGCCTTCCTGTGGGTCCTCTTCAGATATTAAAATGCAAGAACAGGCCAGAGGCTGTGGCCATCATCCTGCTGTGCTTCTCATCTGTGAAGGAGATGCAAGGCACAAGCAAAATGTGAGCTTTCAGCATATTTGCCATCTTTGTGCTGACTTTCTGTACGCTAATGAGTGCTTGTGCGGTGACACCTCTGACAGCTCCATCCTGCCTGTGGTGGAGAGGCTCACACAACCAGAGCCAGAGGCTAGAATCTGGGACTATAGGCAGCCAGGGAGGGAGGTGCTGGAAGCTCTGGTAGGTGTCTGAGCCATCTAGGGCAAGGATGCAGGAGAGCTGAAGGAGCAGAGTGAATGCTGCATCTTCCCCAAAACAAGAAGTGTGCAAGAGGGGGTAGGAAGTGAGGAGCCAGGCATGGAGTCTGTGGAGGCTATCACATCTCTGCTGAGTACCAAAGGAGAGATGTCCCCTTCTGCAGGCAGGGACAACCCTGTGAGCACCCGTCTGGCAAGCAGACATGGGCAAGTGGCTGTTGTCTGGTGGTTTGAAGAGCCCATAGATCTCCATCTATCATCTCTCACCTTATGAAAGCTGTAGCGAGGCTGAGGATCTAATGGATGAGGAGCTAATGACGGGGAGGAGGAACATCGGTCACACGTGTTGGCAGCTCTTTGCTCTGAGGCGTGCAGCAGTAATGATCCAGCTGCTAAAAATAGAGCAGGGCCATGGCAGCCAGCGGCTCCGGCAGGGCTCGGCAGCGAGAGGCAGCCAGGGGATGAGTCAGCCTGCACCCGGCCCTGTGCGTCAGCAGCACATGGAGGCAACCATGGCGCAGGGATTGCCAACGTGCTGCCGCTTCCTGCCTGGCTTAGCGTGCCTGGGGTGTCCCCACCGGCAGGCACCGGACCTACAGCTCTCCAGGCAATGCAGGGCCCGGCCCTCCTCATGCTTGGGTGAGCAGTGGTAGCTTGCAAGGAAGGATTTCTTTGCTGTGAGGGTGGTCAGGCGTTGGAACAGGCTGCTCAGGGAGGTGGTGGAGTCACCATCCCTAGAGGTGCTCAAGAAAGCTGTGGCCATGGCACTTTGGGATAGGGACTGGTGGTCATGAAGGTGTTGGTTAGAGGGTTAGACTTGCAGGTCTTTTGCAAACTTGGTGATGCTATGACCTGAGCTCTTTAGTTTTGTCCCTCAGATGGGCCAGCTGTGGAGCAGCAGCATGGGCAAAGCTGGTGCTGGTACCTGGTACTGGGACTGGTGGCCTTTGCAGGGGTCTCAGGGATAGTTTGGCTATGCTTGTGAAGGATATTCTGAGCATGACAAGTGGCATCACAGAACATGGCAGCATCACTATGGCATTGTCCGGAGAGGTTGTGGAGTCTCCTTCTCTGGACTCTTTCCAGGCCTGTCTGGATGTGTTCCTGTGTGACCCGAGCTGGATTGTCTGGTCCTGCTCCGGCAGGGGGATTGGACTGGATGACCTCTTTGGGCCCATTCCAACCCCTAACACCCTGTGAGCTTTCAAGACCCATCTGAACACATTCCTGTATGGCCTGGCCTAGGTGATCCTGCTTTGGCAGGGGGCTTGGACTCGATGATCTCCAGAGGTCCCTTATCTCTAGCATTCTATTAATCTATGATCACTGAGGTACAATGTCATAGCCACCCCATGGGGCTATTTGCAGCCCCCACTTTGGGACATGATGGAGGGATGGCATCATGGCAGAATCTGACACCCGTGGAGAGTGTGAAGCAGGCAGGTTGGGTCCCAAGGCGCTGAGGAAGGAGATAAATCACAGGCTTATTGTTATTGAATTTAGTGGCATCGCTTTCACATCCAATTTCTCTCTCCAGCTTTCCAAACAAACAAGAAATTACAGCACAGATGTATTTTGGGGTCTACCAAACATTCTGCACTAACTTACCAGTGATTAATATTACATGGGGTGGACAAAATCATCCATGTGTTGCTCACAGCCCCGCTGAGGCTGTGCTGCTCCTCATTTCCTCAGGATCAATCCTGTGTCTAATTTGCTTGTAGCTGTAGATTTTGCAAGGAAGGCAGCACTGTGAATAAGGGCAGGAAGGGACTTTGTGATGCAGAATTGCTCTGCCCCCCTGCATCTCTGGAAGGTGTGCATCTCACCCCAATCCTGTCAGCAGCCTCAGGGCCAAGGGGGATGTCCTGAGGGAGTAACAGACATAGAACCATAGAATTGTTTTGGTTGGAAAAGCCCTATAAGATCATCCAGTCCAACATTCACCACCATGGTCACTAAACCATGTCCTAAAGGGTCATGTCCACGTGTTTCTTTAACATCTCCATGGATGGGGACTCCACCACCTCTCTGGGCAGCCTGTTCCAATCCCTGACCACTCTTGCAGCAAAGAAACTGTTCCTAATCTCCAACCTGAGTGCAGCTTCAGGCTATTTCCTCTCCTATCTCCTGATACTAGGCAGAAGAGACCAATGCCCACCTCACTGCAATCTCCTTTCAGGGAGCTGTGGAGAGCAATGAGGTCTCCCCTCACCCTTCTCTTCTCCAGACTAAACAACCCAAATTCCCTCAGCTGCTCCTCACCAGACCACTCAGCAGCTTTGTCACCCTTCTCTGGACACACTCCAGCCCTTCAATATCCTTCTCATAGTGAGGGGCCCAAAACTTAACCCAGTATTTGAAGTGCAGCCTCATCAGTGCCAGGTGCAACCTCACCAGTTCCATGCCCACACTCTGAGCATCACCTACATGTTCCAGCTGCTGCCAGCACCCACTTTTTATGTTCAGATTGCTGCTTTGGCCTGAAGAACTCAACCTCACTCTGCTGCTCTCACAGTCTCCGCCTTGAGTGCTGTGTCCAGTTCTGGGCCCCTCAGTTCAAGAGAGATGTTGAGGTACTGGAAGGTGTCCAGAGAAAGGCACCAAGAGTGGTGAGGGGCCTGGAGCACAGACCTGTGAGGAGAGGCTGAGGGAGCTGGGGGTGTGCAGCCTGCAGAAGAGGAGGGTCAGGGCAGAGCTCATTGCTCTCTGCAACTACGTGAAAGGAGGTTGTAGCCAGGTGGGGTTGGGCTCTGCTGCCAGGCACCCAGCAACAGAAGGAGGGGACACAGTCTCAAGTTGTGCCAGGAGAGGTATAGGCTGGATGTTAGGAGGAAGTTCTTGCCAGAGAGAGTGATTGGCATGGGAATGGGCTGCCCAGGGAGGTGGGGGAGTTGCCATCCCTGGAGGTGTTGAAGCAAAGCCTGGATGGGGCACTTAGTGCCATGGTCTGGTTGATTGGCTGGGGCTGGGTGCTAGGTTGGGCTGGGTGAGCTTGGAGCTCTCTTCCAACCTGGCTGCTTCTGTGATTCTGTGATTCAGTATGAGCCTTCTTGAGGGCAACAACAAGACCCAGTTTTGGGGGCCTGGGTAACTGGTGAGGAACTCCCTCAGCACCTTGGGGCTGTGCTCAGTTTCAGTTTGTGATGCTGGTTTGGGGATGAGTGTTTGGCAGCTGGACAGGATGATGGAGTGAGTCTTGTGGCTGTGACTCATTGGTGGTGAGCAGGTGGCACATCTGGCAAGGCAGTGTGCTGATGGTGACCTTTCTCTTCTTGCTGTCTTGCAGTTCCCCCCCAGATCGTCAACATCTCCTCGGACATCACCGTGAACGAGGGCAGCAGTGTGACCCTCATGTGCCTGGCCTTCGGCAGACCCGAGCCCACCGTCACGTGGCGGCACCTCTCTGGCAAAGGTGAGACCAGCCCCAGGGCGTGGGGAATGAGCTGCCTGGCTCCCAGGAGGGGTCTTTCCTGGCTTCTGCAGGATAGACAGATGGAGGTGAATGAGGTGGCACAAAAGCAGTGCCTTTTGTGGCGCTTCTGGGCCTGTGATGCGCCCTGGTATGGGGGTGAGGATGCTTGTTAGGTGATGCCCTGTGTTTTGTGGGTGAAGGGTGACGGTGCCACGTGTTTGGGACATCTCCCAGGGCAGGGTTTTGTGAGTGAGGACGAGTACCTGGAGATCACAGGCATCACGCGGGAGCAGTCCGGGGAGTACGAGTGCAGCGCCGTCAACGACGTGGCCGTGCCCGACGTGCGGAAAGTCAGAGTCACTGTCAACTGTGAGTGCAAGGGGCAGGGGAAGCCAGGGAGGGGTGGGTGGGTGTGGAGCAGGGTGTGACGTGGCCTGATGTCTCTGCAGACCCACCATACATCTCCAATGCCAAGAACACGGGAGCCTCCGTGGGCCAGAAGGGCATCCTGCAGTGCGAGGCCTCGGCTGTCCCCGTGGCAGAGTTTCAGTGGTTCAAGGAGGACACCAGGTGAGGGGCCACAGAGGTCCCACCCTGTCTCCCATGACCAGGGTGTGGTGGGGCAAGTTGGGAAGCAACCTTGCCAGCTGGGGGGCTGGAGGGTGATGAGGTGAGGATGCCAGCAGTGGTTGGGAGCCTTGTGTGAAGGGAAGCTGGGATGAGCTCATTTATACAACCAGAGAACCATAGAATTGTTTTGGTTGGAAAAGTCCTCCAAGATCATTGAGTCCAACCATTAACCTAAGACCACCATGGCCATTAAACCATGTCCTTAAGTGCCATAGCCACAAGTCTCTTGAACACACCAAGGCATGGGGACTCCACCACCTCCCTGGGCAGCCTGTGCCAATACCACGCTTGCAGCAAACAAATGATTCCTAATATCCAAACTAAACCCTTCCCTGGCACAATTCCAGGCCATTTCCTCTTGTTCTGTACCTGATAGTAGGGAGAAGAGACCAACCCCATTTCACTGCAACCTCCTTTTAGATATCTGGTTGGTCCAAGTGCTTGGTTAAGGCCCGAGGGGGTCCCAGTGTTGCTCTTTCTGGGGATGGTGGCTGTGGTTTCTAGGGGTTAACACGGGCTGTGTGGGCCAGGTGAGGAGTCATATTAGGGGATGGCGAGCATTGTGTGCTTTTGAGCAAAGAACTTGTCTCAGTGGGGTGTGAGGAGTCTGGTGACCAGCAGGACAGGGAAGTCCTTCTGCCCATGTACTCAGTGCTGGTCAGGCCACACCATGAGTGCTGTGTCCAATTCTGGGCCCCTCAATTCAAGAGAGATGTTGAGGTGCTGGAAGGTGCCCAGACAAGGGCAGCAAGGCTGGGGAGGGACCTGGAGCACAGCCCTGTGAGGAGAGGCTGAGGGAGCTGGGGGTGTGCAGCCTGCAGAAGAGGAGGCTCAGGGCAGAGCTCATTGCTCTCTACAACTACCTGAAGGGAGGTTGTAGCCAGGTGGGGTTGGGCTCTGCTGCCAGGCACCCAGGGACAGAACAAGTGAACAGCCTCAAGCTGTGCTAGGGCAGGTCCAGGCTGGATGTTAGGAAGTTCTTCCCATCAAGAGTGATTGGCATTGGAATGGGCTGCCGGGGGAGGTGGTGGAGTCCCCATCCCTGGAGGTGTTTCAGAGGAGTCTGGATGAGGCACTTAGTGCCAGGGGTTAGTTAATTAGAAGGGTTAGGTGATAGGTTGGACTCAATGAGCTCAGAGGTCTTTCCCAACCTGGTTAATTCTGTGATTCTGTGGTGAGGGAACATGATGTTGTTTGTTTGTGAGACAGGAGGGCTTGTCTGGGGAGGGGGCAAAAATATATCCCAGAGTGCCAGTGTGACAACCCTCTGACTGCTGGTGGGCAAATTTACCTGCAGGTTAGCAAACGGGCTGGAGGGTGTGAGGATCGAGAGCAAGGGCCGCCTGTCAACGCTGACCTTCTTCAACGTCTCAGAGAAGGACTATGGCAACTACACCTGTGTGGCCACGAACAAGCTGGGCAACACCAACGCCAGCATCATCCTGTATGGTAGGTGCCCTTTCTTTCTGTGGCAAAGTGCCCTGTGTTTCTGTGGCAAGGCATTGTAAGGAGAAGGAGGAAGAAGAATGAGTGGAGGAAGTGAGGATGGACGAGGTGAGGGTGGAGGAGTGAGGGTGGTGAAGCAGAGCTGGTTTTATTTAATGGTGCCAGCAATGCTGAGGTGCCAAATGGTGTGAGATTGTAGCAGCAAGGTCCTACAGAGAGAGGAAGATACATCAAGTGATGCGATCCACCTTGGCTCATTGCCACCAACAGGTGGCAGAGATGGCACTCATGGGCTCACAGGTGTGTGGGTGAAGTGGAGTTTGTTTCTGTGGAAGATTTTCTTCACGTGGGTGAAGAAGAGGGTTCTGACCAAGCTGTGAGTGTCACTGGAGCGCAGGGCTGAAGAGGAGCCCAGGCTGTGTGTGCACACACTTTGGGTGCATGCTTTGGGGCTTTTGTTTGGGGTGTTGGAATGGCACAAGTAGCAGCAATGGTTGTTTTGTCCCAGCAGTGGCACGCTGGGTGGTTTAGGTGCTGATAGGTGCGGTGAAGTGATTTATATTGGTCACCTCTGCTACTTGGATAGGAAAGTGAGGAAGGTTGGACTGGGTGGCTGTCATTGAGGAAGGTGGCATGACCCTGCAGTGTGTCTCTGTGGCAAAGGGCATCTTCAGAGAGATGAATGTCAACAAGGGGTCAAAGAGGCAGGTAGAGGGCACAGGGTGACAAGGACAGGGGCACAGGGAGATGTGCAGAGAGACATCAGCTCGGAGAAGGGCAGTTAGCTTATAAGGGGCATGACACAACACAAGGAGAGATACAAAGAGGCCTTAACGCCATCCTTCATCTTCTCATCTCCTCTGCCCAGGCCCTGGAGCGGTGCATGACGGTGGCAATGCAGCATCCCGGGCAGCCGCTGGCCTCTGCCTCTGGGCTACCCTCCTCGCTCGCCTCCTCCTCGACTTTTGATAAGGGAGCGGAGGGTCCCGGGAGGCCCCAGTGCGCCTCTCCCCCGCCGCGGGCTCGGCCCGCCCCGCCGCCCGGGGACTCCTCTCCGTCGGACGGGCGATGCACCGGAGGACCGGCGTCATCGTCGAGCGTCCGAGGATGGCCCCATCTCCCACGTGCCGGGATCGTTCTCGCCGCCGGTTACGCTGTACAGACCCCACCACGTGCCACCAGACTCTCGCCTGCCGCCACTGTCGCCACGGGGATGCGGCCCAGGCGGACGGGGCTCCCCGTGGCCACCTCGTCTCCAACGTGAGGGGGTGTGGAGCTGTGGGAGCAGGTGCCACCCGGAGCCATCGCCGGGGATATCCGTCTCATCATCTCACTAAGCCGCCTATGCCCAAAAAGACCCCAAGGTTGGAGCCCCTTGGCTCTGCCTTCAGCCCTCTCGGTCCTGAATGTCAGTTCTCGCCGCCAAAGCTCCTTCCTAAGCACCCCTATGTCGCTGACCCCCTGTCACCTGGCCTCGCCTCTGCTCCCACACCCTTTCTGGAGGGGCACCCAACACAACTAGTTATCCTTCAAGGGGCACGGACCTCCTGCTGCTTGCTATCCCAGCTAACAACAGTTCCCACCTCCCCAAAATCCACCTCACCTTCCTGGCCACACAAGGCTGCTCCCCCAGAACCGTGAGGACCTGCAGACCACCAGCAGCCCTCAAGTGGACAAGAGCCTTCCCACCATCCTGGACACTGAGCTGCCCTGGCTCAACACATTGGGTAGTTGGGCCATTGCCTTTCCTTGCTCCGGACCCCATTCTGCTTTGCTGCTGCCCTTTTAATGTCCTTTTGGCTCTTGCCCCAATGTGCTCATGGCACATGGAGATTTCTCCAGGCTGGTTTGCCAAGCACTTTCTGACCTGCACATCAAAAGCACAGCACCACCAACACTGGGCAGAGGCACTGAATGACATAACAAACCCAAAACTCCAAGTTATAAGATCCTTTTGCTATGGCTCAGATGCTCGTGGCCACCTGCACATGCCCAGAGGAGACAGTTCTGCACGGTGCCAGCCTCAAGGTTTGCACCTTGACCATTCCATGCCTCCTGGTCCATCTCTTGGCATGACCTCCCCATACTGTTCATCCAAGCATCTCTGCCTCCCCAGGGGGACAGAAAAACCACAGAAGTCAACTCTGAGCTGCAACATCCACTCTCTGCCTTTTCTCACACTTGCCACGTGCTCCTGTCCAAGGAGAGTCTGATGCATTCAATCCTGCAGAGAAGGGCTCAGATTCTACTCTCTGCTTCCTCCAGCCACCCTGGAGTTTCTGCACCCTTCTCTGCTGCTCAGCACAGCAGCAACTACATCATCTTTCTATGCAGAGAACTGCATGCCCAACGGCACCCTGTGCAATGTTCTCTCCCACTGGTTACCTGTGAGAAGCCCTGAGGCTTCTTGATGCTCCATGTCTGCCCAGGAATGTTTTGGGGCTGCTCTCCAGGGACAGACCCTCCTGTCCTCCTCCTGGAAAGTCATGCACAGTCAGACCCTGTGCTTGTCAGAGGGAGACTCGACTCTACAGCGACACGCTGAGCAAGCACACACAGCATCCCCTTGTCTCCACCCAAAGCCTCCCTGTGCCTTGCCCCGTCTTCCTCTCTTCACAAGTGAGATGGCTTAAGAGCAATGGCCCCTCACACACCATCCTTCCCTCTGCTGCTGCCAAAACCTCCTTGCCCTGCTGTCCTGTGTTCTGTGGCTGTGAGGAACTTGGGGCTGATGGTCCTTGGTGCACAAGATAGGAAAAAATCCAGCCCCTGCCCACAAGGCCACAATGTGCATCCTCAATGCAGCCATGACCCTTCCTCATCCCTGCTCTCAGGAGGCACCTGGGACTGGCACTGAAGGTCACAAGGCTGTCACAGTAAGAAGCTACAGCTACAAAATCTCTATGGATGCTCCTGCCCCCTCATTCTGGATGTTCAACCAATATGTACCACAGCTGACTGACACAAAAACTCCTGACTCGAGGTGGAGGGCTGCCCTGGCACAGACCCAGCACACTGGCTTACCTGACTGGTGGGGATCTGGCATAGCATGGTGCTGAGCAGGCAAGTCCATGTCTTGTGGTCCCTGAGGTGCTGTTGTGCCCCTTCTCCACTGGCACCCCAGAAAGGTGGCAGCAGCAGTGATCCCATTGGCCCTGGGCAGTGCTACAGAGCAGGAATGCCACTGTCTTCAGCTAGTACGAGGACATACACACATCCTTCCCCTTATACCCGCTCCAAAAGTACCCTTGGAGCATGGGAGAATCCTCACCTCAACACCTTGCCTGGTCTGTGCTGCCCCTCCACCCCACCATCTCCCTGTGCCAGACCCAGATTTCTCTCTCCTCGCTGAACTAGCCCTGAACACACAGGGCCAGAGGCTGTGGTATATTGGAGAGTGGGGGCAACGATGAGATGCCACAGATGTGCGCAGCACTTGGCAGATCTGGCACCAGGCCTGCCCCTGCCTGTCCTCCACCTCCCTGGTTCTCCTCTGCTCCCCTGCCCTCCTCCACCAGGACGGCATTCAACTTTCTCGTGCCATGTAACGTGCCATTGTGAGGAACGTGTTGGCTGTCTGAGGCCGGCCCTGCTGTGGCTTGGCAGGGAGATGAACCCCATTCGGATGCTCGGGGGGTGGCCGGGCACCCGGGGCTTGGGGGAAGGAGGGGGCGATGCTCTCGGGTCCCTCGTGCCGACGGCCGGTCTCCAGTTTCCGTCGATCATTGTATTCCAAGGGTGGCTCTACTACCTGAGATTGTGCATGTTACATTGTAGTTGTAACCTTTTCTAATTCGGCAAGAATAAGAGATGGTTGTGATTGTGCAGTGTATCAATAAAGTTTGACGAACTTTGTACCTTCGGGGCTTTGCTTCGCGGACCCCGCGCGCCCCAGGCAGGGTTGTGGCACCCAGCACCCGAGCACCTGGGGCCTCCAGCTCTCCCACGGTAGCCTCACACAACACCAGGAGCATCTTTCCATCAACCCCTGGATGGTGACGCTTCAAGGTTCTCAACCAGGGTCCTGCTGCTGTTCAACTCGACCCCCACCCTGTCCCATGCATCTCCCCTTGGAACTGGCTCCATCGATGGCTCCTGGGTCCCACCTGCCTCCGGTGCACGGCTGCTGGTGAGCACAGACCTGCTGATGTGGCCCCTGTGGGGTAAGGACCAGCTTTGCTCTCATCGCTCACCGGTGTTCAGCAGAGCAGCAGATGATCAGTAGCCTCCTTTCTGTGACTGAGACACTCCCAGCATTCTCCTCTGTCTCGTGACAACTCTCAATGTCAGCGACTAAACCTGCCCTTGCACACGGGACAGCTCTGCAGGCAACGTGCTCCTAGGGGTGATGTGCTCCTAACTCAGGCTGATGGTGTGACATGGACAAAATGTCTTCATCAAGGGACAGAGATTGTGAGGAAGTGGCACAGAAGCTACAACCCTCATCTCTACACAGCACAGCTAACCATCTCACCCTAGAAACACAGGGGTGGGGTGGCAGGCTGCAATTCCTGCTCCCAAGGATATCTCTCTTATCTCCCCCATCAACCAGGAGAAACCATTCCACAGGTTCCTCTAATATGGAACCACCTGCCACAAGACTTTGGGACTAAACCTCTTGCTGACCTGCTTGGGGTGCTACTGATTGCCCCTGGGTACCTATTCTGCTTGCTGCTGCCTGCTGCCAATGGACCTTGTGTGGCCCCAAGCTTGGGGCCTCAAGCAGATGAGAATGTCCACTTCCTTAGGGAATTCCTAAGGCTGACTTACCTTGGCCATATTGTCCCAGGATGAGAAGGCCACCAGGAATCACCATATAACAGAATGGGGGAGCAGTGGGGCATCCTGGCATTGTGATGAACTATCACAGCTTCATACATCAGGGACACCTCTGCTGGCCCCTTCAAGTGGCCCAAACAAAAAGGTAAGTGTTTCCCAAATCCTACCAGGCCTCCTGAGAGAGATCCTGAAGGGAGAGCCACCCTGCCCACCTGATGCTGCCCTAAGCACCCCAAAGACAAAGCTGGTCTTGACACTTTCTTCTAAATCAAGCTGCCAAAGGGTTGAGTCCAGCAGGGCTTGGCTGCCTGGCTACCTCCTTCCATGCCATCCTGGCCCTAGCATGCAGAAAGCTTCTGTCCCCACATCCTCACTGCCCTGTCTCTTACTTGGGACATGTGGCAAAGCCTTTGATCCTCTTCCCTTGCCCCATGTTGGTATTGTTCAGCTGCCTCATGCCCCACCATGAGGTGCCTACCACTCCTTTTGCTCTCCATGCTCATTTCCTGGGTCATACAAGCTCACTGCAGAGCCAAGAAACACAAAGCCCCACCCGAGTCCCACCATCATACCAATCTGCTTCTGGTCCTACCAAAAAATGGGCCAAATGACTTGCAGAAGCCAACACCTCAGAGCCTGCTGCAGTCAAGGCAGAGGACCAAAAACCCTGAGTAACCTGCACACCAGCAAAAACCCAAGACATCAGCCAAGACAAGCGGGGCACACTCCTCATCTGCATGGCACCTACACGCAGGCACTGGCTGTATTCAGCTTGGCAGATGGCACTTGGTTTCCTGCACTCACCTTACGTTGCTGTGCTGCTCCTTCCTATGGAATTCACTTCAACCACTCCATGAGCATCCTCTGCACCATTGTGCCACCACCAGAATGAAGAGCTACACAGAAAAAACTTTGGGGGCCCCGAGTGGGATCTTGTGTGGTGGCATTCAGGCAGGGTTGTGCCTCACACCCTCCTCATCTACTCACCAAAGCCACACCTCTGCCAGCATCCCCATGGGCTGGCTGGAGAGGCCCAGGTGCCATCTCTCCAACGCTCTCCTGGCCCGTTGCAACGATTCAGTGCTCCCACCCAACGTGCCTCCTCCAACGTCCTTCCCCACATCCCTTCCCCATCCCGGTGGGCACAGAGGGAGAGCACAGGGATGACCCCCACTGCTGCAATGACCACCACAAGCAGACGGAGCGGCCACATGGAACAATCGTTTTAATGGATAGGCAGAGAGAGCCCCCTCGCCGCCCGCCCGCCCGCGCTCCCCGCGTGCCCCCTGCCCTCGGCCATGGGGAAAGGAAAGGAAACCGAAGGAGGGGAAAAAAACCAACCATGGGACAGATCCTCACCAAAAAGAAGACGGTGAGGAGATTGGTCCCACGGTTTGGTGCCAAGTGCTTCTCCTTCTTCTCCTTATTTCTATTTTTCTTTTATATATATATATATATATACACACACACACACACGCACACACACACAGATACATACATATATATATATATATAAAAATATAAAACTGAGCTATATAGATCTCCCTCTGGCCCTCAGCTCACACGATTCCACTGCAAAAGGAGCTGGGGAGGGAGGGGTTGATGGAGAGAAGCCTCCAGACTCCTCTTCCTCCACGGCCCAGCTCTGGTGACCCGAGGGCGGAAAGGAGAGGAAAGGGCTTTTATGGGGGACGTGTGGGCCAGGACGTTGGTCTGGTTGAGGAGCGACAGACACCTAACTCCATATACAGCATGCAGTAATGGCAGCGGAAGGACCCTGTTGGCGACCGTGGCTAGAACGCTAACCAAACAAAAAAATTTTTTTATATATATATATATGTATATTTATATATACTGTATATATATATCCCAGAAAAAAGGTTCAGCGGCTCCCTCCGCCTCGCGTCACCCATGCCCTCGGCGGGAAGTGTTCAGGACGGCCGCTTGTTTGGGATGGATTCAGGGGGGGTTCAGCATGGGATTCCTCCTCCTCTTCCTCCTCCTC
>VWZE01001795.1:48603-83332 GCA_013396675.1 Eubucco bourcierii | reverse complement strand
TTGAGACAGTCTCCAATTGCTTATAGAATGCCTCATACCAAACCACACCAAACCAAACGAGTGCAAACAGACTATACTTTAAACACACAGAATCATAGCAACATGCAGGTTGGCAAAGCCCCTCAGGAGCACCAAGCCCAACCTAGAACCCTACTCTGCAAGGTTCACCTTAAACTATAGCCCCAAGCACCACAACCAAACACAACCAGGGTAGGGGACTCACCTCTCTGGGCAGTTCATTCCAGTCCCTGACCACTCTCTGCAGGAAAAACTCTTTACTAATGTCCAATCTAAACCTCCTCATCCTCAGCTTGAGGTCATTCCCCCTTATTCTGTCTCCAGTGATCTGTGATCAGAGCCCAGCAGCAGCCTCTCCACAATGTCCTTTCAGGTAACTGTAGGCAGCAATGAGGTCTACCCTCAGCCTCCTCTCTTTCACACTAACCATCCCCAACTCCCTCATAAGATTTATTCTCCAGGCCCTTCCCCAGCTTCATTGTTCTCTTCTGGACACGCTCCAGTACCTCCACATCCCTCTTGCATTGGGGTCCCCAAAACTGAACACAACACTCAAGGTGTGGTTTCACCATAGCAGAGTCCAAGGGGACAATCCCCTCCCTGCTCCTGCTGGCCACAGCATTTTTAATCCAAGCCAGGGTGCCATTGGCCTTCTTGGCCACCTGGGCACACTGCTGACTCACATTCAGCTCTCACTACTGGTTCCTGTTAAACACATCTGTACATTTACACATACATGTCCACAGTAGTAACTAATATGGTATGGGGTTTTTTTCCCCTAAGCACTTGCATAAAATAAATTGTTTATATTATGCATGGGCAGCACTTTAGGGAGGATGCAGAAAAAAAGAGTTTAGCCTAGTTTGTTTTGGTTATTTGCCTTTGACATTTTGCTGGATTTTTTTTTTTTCTTTACTCAGAAACCAGCAAGAGAAATGCATAGACAAAACAACACATAAGAAACAAGTAAGCAATGCCCCAGACAGGTACGATGAGAAAGTGTCCAAACCAAAATGCTTTTAGTTGCTCCTTCCAGTAGATTAAGACTCCCCACCGCTAGATAGATACCTGCTAAGGAGAGCTCAGGTACCAGATGTCACAGCTCAGATCAAGAGGAAATGTTGCTGTGACCTCATCAGAGCCAAGGGTAATGACAAAATCACAGGAAAAAAAGAAGAGAAGGTTTGGCTATTGACTTCCCAGACTGATTTCTCATAGATCCCTTGACATTGTCTCATTTCATCACTAAATGAGTATTGCAGTACAAGGTGTCCCTCCCAGCAGTGTACGAGGAAAGTGGTAAAATGAAATTAAGTATTTCTTTCCATGACACACAAACCCTGTGGTTCATTCCAGATACTCTTTGCTTTATGCCAGCCAAGTACCCTGGAATTAGGAGCCACTAAATTGATAATGTGCTCAAGATTACTTCAGTGACAAAAATGTTTTTAGGTTTGAAGCTGTGAAAATTCTGCCTACGGTTTCCCTTCAGTTCAAGTTACAGTATGTGATGTCTGTAGCCCTCAGGCTGTTTTCAGTAGGCTAGAAAATAACAAGCAATTCTGACTGCTGACCCACTCCTATGCTCAAATTAGTTCTGACAGAAAACCAAACCCATGATGCAATCCTACTACTTCAGAACATCTTTTAATTAAAAAAGAAAAGCTTTAGATTCTGTGAGTTGTATAATGCATTTCCCCAGACTTGCTAGAGGGCAGGGATCCATCCAGAGCCACCTGGACAGGCTGCAGAGGTGTGCCCAGGCCAACCTCATGACATTCAACAAGGTCAAGTGCAAGGTCCTGCACCTGGGTAGGCACAATGCCAAGCACAAATACAGGTTGGGTGGGAAATGGCTGAGCGCAGCCCTGACGAACAGGCCCTGGGGGTCTGAGGTGCTGAAAAGCTCAACCTGAGACTGCAGTGTGAGTGCAACCCAGACAGCAACTGTGTGCTGGGCTGTAACAAGAGCAGTGTGGGCAGCAGGGCAAGGGAGGGGATTGTGCCCCTTTGCTCTGCTCTCCTCAGACCCCACCTGGAGTACTGTGTGCAGTTCTGGAGCCCCCAGCACAGGAAGGACATGGAAGTGTTGGAACCAGTGCAGAAGAGACCACCAAGATGCTGAGAGGGTTGCAGTAGCTGTGCTGTGAGGAAAGGTTGAGAGAGTTGGGGCTCTGCAGCCTGCAGAAGGCTTCCAGGAGACCTTGGAGTGGCCTTCCAGAATCTGAAGGAGGCTCCAGGAAGACTGGGGAGTGACTATTGACAAGGGCTTGGAATGCCAGGACAAGGGGTAATGGGTTTGAAGTGTAAGAGGGGAGGTAGAAACTGGATGTTAGGAAGAAATTTCTTGCAGTGAGGGTGGTGAGACACTGGCACAGGTTGCCCAGGGAGGTTGTAGCTCCTCCCTCCCTGGAGGTGTTCAAGGCCAGGTTAGATGAGTCCTTGAGTGACCTGTGCTACTGGGAGATGTCCCTGCCTATGGTAGGAGGTTGGTACTGGATGATCTTTGAGGTCTCTTCTAACATTACCATTCTATGATTCTAAGAAAGAGCTGCTGGTTCTTGGTTCCTGAGGCGTTTTATCGTAGTATGACAGCAGAAGGCAGAGTTCTTCATGAAGGAGCAAGAAGTAACACACTAAAGGTCTTGATGGGCCTTTTCAGGAATCAGACAGCAAAAAATCAAAACATATTCATATTGAAACCTCATTTTTTCAGGGTCTGTTTTTGTCTTGCTGTTGGTTTTAAATAATAAGACACCCTCAAGTAGTAAGGATTTAGATAGCATATGAAGGTTGGTTCTACTTCCACACAGGGTACTGCAACAGGGAAGAGATCCATTGTCAGATCACTGTGTCATACACATCGTGGTCAGCAAATCAATCATAGAATCATAGAATCATAGAATGTTAAGGTTGGAAGTAACCTCAAAGATCATCCAGTTCCAACCCCCTGCCATAGGCAGAGATACCTCTCACTAGAACAGGTTGCTCAAAGCCTCCTCCAACCTGGTCCTGAACACCTCCAGGGAGGTTGTGGAGCACAGAAGCACAGAATGTGATCATATTGGGTGATTCTGTGCTTCACAGTCTCCCTGGGCAACCTGTTCCAGTGTCTCGCCACCCTCACTCCAAACAACTTCCTCCTTACATCCAGTTTCAGTCTCCCCTCTGACACTTCAAACCCATTGCCCCTTGTCCTGGTATCACCAGACCTTGTCAATAGTCCCTCCACAGCCTTCCTGGAGCCCTCTTCAGATCCTGGAAGACTACTTCAAGGTCTCTTCTAAGACATCTCTTCTGCAGGCTGCAGAACCCCAATTCTCTCAGCCTGTTCTCACAGCACAGCTGCTGCAGCCCTCTTAGCATCTTGGTGGCCTCCTCCGGACTGACTCAAACACTTCCATGTCCTTCCTGTGCTGGGTGCTCCAGAACTGCACACAGGACTGCAGATGGGATCTGAGGAGAGCAGAGCAAAGGGGCACAATCCCCTCCCTTGCCCTGCTGCCCACGCTGCTCTTGCTGCAACCCAGCACACAGTTGCTGTCTGGGCTGCACTCACACTGCAGCCTCATCTTGAGCTTTTCATTACCCCACACCCCCAGGGCCTTTTCCTCAGGGCTACTCTCAGACATTCCCCTCCCAGTCTGTGTGTATGCTTGGGATTGTGCCTACCCAGGTCAGGACCTTGCACTTGGCCTTGTTACCTCCATTTTGTATGCACAGATTCTCAAATACCTGAGTGCCTTGATAGAGATTAAAAAGAAACTAAACTACTAGGCACATGCAGTTAGCATTACCCACAGAATAAAGAGAAGCTCCTTGTTTCAGAGAGATTTCCATCACAACTAATCTCTGGTCATGATACACAACTCCACTGAAGCTGAAACACACACAAACCCCCACACTTTCATCCAGCAGTGTGATAAAGAAGTAATACAAAGCCTCCTTCCCTTCAGCTGTTCCATCCTAAGACATCTCTTGCAGACTTTTGAGCCACAGAGGCACCACTGACCAAAATGTATAGAGCTTTTCCTACTGAATTCAACTGTCAAACAGTTACACAAGCACAACATTCAAAGTCACAGCTGATCACAACTTGAAACAATTCACCTTTCTCCAGTTCTCATTCTCTCTGCAATGCCTTCCTTCAGGACACGATGAGTAACTCCCACTGATAAAAGGAGGAGTGCTGCAGTGGAGTACTGACAGGCTGATACTCAGCAGTCTCTGGCGAACAAGAAAGCATCCCTGGGGAAAAGTCCTCCAGGATCATTCAGATAGTCAATAGATCATTGCCACAAGACATCTCACTCCTGCTCTCTCTTCGCTCCCAGCTGCGCATTTTAGCTTTTTCTCTTGAGAACGGTGTGACACTAACTGCACAAATGACTTGGGTCACTTCTGCCAGCAGCTAGGTACACTTTGTTTTCACTTTTCCTCACACTCTCAGCTTAGTGTGCTGAATCAGCTCAGAAAGCCCTGAAGAATGCCAGAGCTGATGCTGGGTAAATAGTGCGGAGCCAAAGCAGAAACCAAGCCAGAGTATCAATACAAACTTAATTCATCCTCAAGGACTGCAGTCTGAAGCACTACAGCTATGGACATGATTATTTTGCCCTAAAAATAATTTAGAAAAAAAAAAAGTAGGGGTGTCGTGGTAGGTCTAAGCAGACCAAAACAGGTTTATATGTGTCCTGGCTTGCCCAGAGATGTTTTTCTGCTCTACTTCCTTCTCTTTTGGGGAGAAGCAACTGCAGGAAAGAAGACAAAAGAACCTGGAGCCACTGAGTCTGAGGACTGTGGCCTGCCCAGACTTGTTTTGAGCACTGTGCTAAACAAGGCACACAGCTTGCCTTGTGCAAGGCTGTGCTCTGCCCAAATTTGGATAAAGCAAGCCTATGGCTTCACATAATCTGGTCAGGCTTGGCTAACTGCCATTTTGTTTGGCTATTCTGTGTCCAAAGACACATTAGTCTTGTGCTGTATGGATAAAAGGAGATGAGCAGGGAGCAGAATCTGTTCTCTGCCCTTATATATGTGCTCTGCCGTTGTATGTGTGCTCTGCCATTGTATCTACTCTCTGCCATTGCATCTGTGCTTGCTTATTGCCTTATGCCCTGAGCTGTGTGGAACTCCAGCAACCAGGATCAGGCTATAAATGCCTGCAGGTACTCAGCCTGCACAGCCAGCGTGACACTGGGCTGAGACTGCACATGGCATTGCATCCTGCCTGCACCTGAAAGCCTCCTGCCAAGACAGGGAGTCCTGGAGATAACACAGATCATACAGAGAGTCAGGACCAGGTCAGAGTTTGTCTGCCTCCTTTCTCCAGCACCCGGAGCCTGAGAAACTCCAAAACCTCAAACGGTTTTGAAACCATTGACAGCAACCCCTCCATGTGCTTTCGGTACTGTCTGATAATATTTTGTGAGTGAATACTTCAAGCCTCTTGGAACTCACCATTGCCTTCTGCCGTGAGCAGAAAGGAGCTCCTTGAGTCCCTCTAGTGGCCAAGCAGAGTATTGACTGCCAGCAGCACACTGACCACAGCAACCTTCTCTACCAGTTCAATCGAGTTCAGTTCATGTTAGATATTATCAGTAGTTACTGCTAGAGCCTGTTATAATGTGTATAAAGTTTCCATGACTGATGCAAAGAACCCATTATTATTAAAATTAGTGATGAGGGTGGTGAGAGTTCTGAATAGTGAATAGTAATAAACAGTATTAAATTTTGAAAATATCATCTCATATTAATTAATAACCCCTCCACTACAAGGGGCAACTATACATCTACAGGACATGAGCATCAGTGTAAACCATCTTGTTTTGGGTGTCAAAATGCTAGACAAGGAATACTGTTTGTCCAGAGCAAATTCAGATGTCTTCAGTATATCTTTATACCACTGAGATTTTTTTTCAGGTCTGACTCCCATAAAAAACAAACTGGACACAAGTACTCCAAAAGTCACAGAGGTGTGACTGATTCATCAGAGACTGGGTTTCAAAAGTGACCTACTCAATATACCTCATCAGCAAAAGAATTATACCTCTAGAGTCACTGGACTCAAGGTAACCTGTCAGAAGCTATTGTGATCATTCCTGATCACTGGTAAAACTGTTTCTACAGAAAGAGAATAGGGTGGCATGGAATGAGCAAGGTTGTATTGTCCAGCATGCACTCTATGCCTCCAGTGTGCGCACGCAGCTCAGGCAGCCAAAGGAGTTCTGGACTGCAGCAAGAGCAGTGTGGGCAGCAGGGCAAGGGAGGTGATTCTACCTCTTCACTCTGCTCTCCTCAGACCCCACCCAGAGTCCTGTGTGAAGTGTTGGAGCCAGTCCTCCTCGTGTTTCCACGGAACTTCCTATGCCTCAGCTTGCACCCATTGCCCCTTTTGCTGTCACTGTGCATCATCCAGCAGAACCTGGCTGCAGCCTCCTGGCACTCACCCTGGACATATTGATAACCATTGCTGAGGTCACCTCTCAGGCTCCTCCTCTCCAAGTTAAAGAGCCCGAGGGGGCTACAGGAGGGCTGGGGAGGGACTATTGACAGGGTGTTGTAGTGGCAGGAGGAGGAGGAATGTGTTTGAACTGGCAGAGAGGAGGTCGAAACTGGATGTTAGGAAGAAGTTATTTGCAGTGAGGGTAGTGAGACACTGGCTCAGGATGCCCAGGAGAGTTGTGGAGCACAGAATCACACAATGTGATCAAAGATCACGTTGGGTGATTCTGTGCTCCACAACCTCCCTGGAGGTGTTCAAGACAGGACATGCAACTGCTGGAGCAGGTCGAGAGGAGGCCACCAAGATGCTGAGAGGGCTGCAGCAGCTGTGCTGTGAGGACAGGCTGAGAGAGTTGGGGCTGTGCAGCCTGCAGAAGAGAAGGCCTCCAGGAGAGCTTAGAGTAGCCTTCCAGGATCTGAAGGAGGTGACAGGAAGGCTGGGAAGGGACTATTGACAAGGGTCAATGGATTTGAAGTGTCAGAGGGGAGACTGAAAGTGGATATTAGGAGGAAGTTGTTTGCAGTGAGGGTGGTGAGACACTGGAACAGGTTGCCCAGGGAGGCTGTGAAGCACAGAATCACCCAATATGGTCACATTCTGTGCTTTTGTGCTCCACAACCTCCCTGGAGGTGTTCAGGACCAGGTTGGAGGAGGCTTTGAGCAACCTGTTCTACTGAGAGATGTCCCTACCTATAGCGAGGAGCTGGGACTGGCTGAGCTTTGAGGTCCCTGGCAAGCTAAACCATTCTGTGATTCTATGATTTATGGTATTAAATGACCCTTTGATCTATTTAACACAAACAAATGTCAAAAAGATTACCTTAACTGTATGCAAACCAGGAAAGCGTCTCCACACTACTTACAACAAAGCTTTGCCATAGACAGAAAAAAGAAATTAAGAAGGTGCTAGCCTGCAGAATGTGACCAGCTGGTTGCAAGGGACCTTCAAAAGCATAATATTTTTCCTTAAACAGGCTTTTTTTCCCCCAGCTTTTTAATTTCATGCACTGCAACTGTAAATTTTCCCCTCTTCATTACTCAATTCTGTTTCCTTTATCTCATTGCAGTAGTATTGCAATAACTCTTTCTTCTCTCCTATGGAAGGGGATTGGCAATCCAGAGAGTTCCCATTTCCAACACAGTAACTATACTGTGAATGGAAAAGGAAAATAATAAAGAATTATCTGGTACAGAACATTGAAAATATTCTTATCATGTACTCCACTTCCCAAAGTTTACTAGATATTGAGCAACTCTTAATCCCCAGGTGAAATTCTGATCATATTTCAGTGGTTTCCTACCAACTGTTAAAGAAATACTAATAATTTATTACTAGTTTGTGGGTTGTTTTGGCCAATTTTTCAGGCTTCCATTTTACGCCACAGAGGATTCTACCTTACAAAACCCCAAAGCTACAACAGACCTTCAGTGCTCATAAACATGGAAAAACTCTTGAGTACTGTGTGCAGTTCTGGAGCCCCCAGCACAGGAAGGACATGGAAGTGTTGGAGCCAGTGCAGAGGAGGCCACAAGATGCTGAGAGGGCTGCAGTAACTGTGCTGTGAGGACAGGTTGAGAGAGTTGGGGCTCTTCATCCTGGAGAAGAGAAGGTTTCCAGGAGATCTTGGAGGGAGTGGCCTTGCAGGATCTGAAGTGGGCTCCAGGAAGGTTGGGGAGGGACTATTGTCAAGGTCTTGCAATACCAGGACAAGGGGCAATGGGTCTGAAGTGGCAGAGGGGAGATTGAAAGTGGATGTTATGAAGAAGTTGCTTGGAGTGAGGGTGGTGAGATGCTGGCACAGGTTGCCCAGGGAGGTTGTGGAGCACAGAAGCGCAGAATGTGCTTCTGTGCTCCACAACTTCCCTGGAGGTGTTCAAAGCCAGGAGGTATAAGTTTTCACCCACAGAATGAAGAAGGCACTTGGAAATGCAGCAGCCATGTCGATCTTGCCCTTGAATGCAGAGCACTTACAGAAGTTCTACAGTTTCATCTCCTGTTGAGCTCATGAGATGCAGAGCACTGAAGCTTGGACTTTGGACTGTCTCTGCAGGTTAGAAACCAAAGGTTCAATTTGCACTTTCCACTGAAAACCTAAGTGGAATTCTGATTGATTTGAACTCTCAAATTAGATTGAATTCAATATTATAATTCGCAGCTACAGCAGGACAAAACAGGAACTATGGCAAACCTCTAGGCAACGGTCACAACCATACAGAATAGTATGGTTACTAAACACAGGACAGTGTGCAGCATACTGCATGCCATGAGCATGTTGTGGTAGTCCTAAGAAGACCAAAATAGGCTTATACATGTCCTGGCTTGCCCAGAAATTTTTTTTTCTGCTCTCCCCTCCTTTCTGTTTAGGGGAGAAGCAATGGTAGAAAAGAGGACAAAGAACCTGGAGTCACTGAGTCTAAGGACTGCGGCTTGCCCAGGCTTGTTCCCTTGCTCCCTCTCTTTCTGTGCTAGGAGATGCAACTGTCGCTCAAGGCCTCATCCAACCTGATCCTGAACACCTCCAGGGAGGCTATGGAGCACAGAAGTACAGAACGTGATCAAAAATCACTTTTTCCACAACCTCTCTGGGCTCCATACGATCCACAACCTTCCTGGGCAACCTGTGCCAGTGTCTCACCACCCTCTCTGCAAACAACTTCTTCCTAACATCCAATTTCAATCTCCCCTCTGCCACTTCAAACCCATTCCTCCTTGTCCTGTCATTACAAGACCTTGTCAATAGTCCCTCCCCAGCCCTCCTGTAGGCTCTGGAACTGTACATAGTACTCCGGGTGGGGTCTCATGAGAACAGAGTAAAAACAAAAGCAAAGTGAACAACTAAACCATAGCACCAAATCTTGTAAGCATACACAAGTCACACTGACCAACTGTAAGACAGTTAGCCAGAAAGAGGAAGGAGAGAAATCTTAAAACATATTCTGTCTCCTTATTTCTCTCTGCCTTCGCTCATGGAGATCTGTGAAGCATTATCTTCAGACTACCACACCAAGCCGATCTTTCTGTCATTAAATATACTTTAATCCAAACTATTTACAGCTTTGAGACATAATACCACACATTTCCTGTCAGATAATCCATATGCAGTGGAAGTTTTGCTGCTTTTGATGTATTCATCCACTATGTTCAAAAAAAAGTAGAAAAAGAAAAGGGGTACAGGCTAGGAAATGTTGTCATAAAATTACCCACTCGCGCCAATAAACTGCTCAGGAAAAGCTGGTCTACAAGCTAAGAAGATCACGATGCCAGCACACAATTTAGAGCTAATGGTTTTATAGGCCAAAGCCACTAGCAGGGCATCCTTATCCCACAGTGTGAATAGGATTATCCCTGCAAACATTCCCCTAACATAGAATTAAGCTGTCAGGTTTACTTCCCTGCTCCACGGACGTACGCGCAAAACGAACACAAGTTCAGGTCAATTGTAATGCTGCTCTACTATTACACACAGCTCATAAGGCAAGAGAAACAGGAGGAGAAATGTGTCAAGGACTGAATTACTGCTGCTAAGCACATTTTAGGACATTAGCATTGTTGGTCTTAGACAGAATTACTGGATCAAGCTGAAAAGGTAGTGACAACCATTTAAATGAAACTTTCAGGAATATAGAGGCAGAGTTCGTACTTTAAGCTCCTCAAGTACCCTCAGTTTCTAATCTTTCTCATTTTATCCCCAGAACTGCTGTCACACAAACATGCTTGCCTCTTAATTACAGAAAACTATTAACATCACTCTAAAAATAGAATCATAGAATCATAGAATGGTAAGGTTGGAAGTGAGCTCAAGGATCATCTAGTTCCATTCCCCTGCCATAGGCAGGGACACGTCCCACTCATACAAGTTACTCAAGGCCTCCTCCAACCTGAACTTGAACACCTCCAGGGAGGGACCAGCCACAATCTCCCTGCGTAACCTGTGCCAGTGTCTCACTACCCTCACTGGAAAGAACTTCCTCCTGACATCCAGTCTAAATCTCCCCTCTACCAGTTCAAACCCATTGCCCCTTGTCCTGTCATTGCAAGACCTTGTCTTGACTATTGTCCCTTGATAGGCCTTGACTATTGTCCCTTCACAGCCTTCCTGTAGACCGCCTTCAGATCCTGCAAGGCTACTCCAAGCTCTCCTGGAAGCCTTCTCCTCTCCAGGTTGCAGAGCCCCAGCTCTCTCAGCCTGTCCTCACAGCACAGCTGCTGCAGCCCTCTCAGCATCTTCGTTGCCCTCTTCTGGACTGGCACTAACACTTCCATGTCCTTCCTGTGCTGAGGACTCCAGAACTGCACACAGTTCTGGATAGATGAAATTACAACTGGCAGCTCAACATTCATGAATTCTCTGCTACATATCCACCAAACAATCACAAAGTAGGTTGTGTATTTTTTTTTCCCCACATAGTAGTCATATACACCTATGTCAGCAGGCTAACAGGATTTCTTTTTCACCCTCTTTCCTATATATGAAAAAAACATTCTCTCTAGCACTGTTTGCTTGTTAGAATGAAAATAGAAAGGACTGCTCTGCTACCATCTTGTTAAACAGAGTACCAAGTAGAAAGAGAGGAAGAATCAATTGCATGTAGTAATGCCTGTAAAATCACAAGCAGCAGAGAGACTCACCGAGTGTAAGTAATTTCTTGTCTTTTCCAGTATAAACCACCAAAACTAACAATCAGGGAACAGTACTGAAAACACCAAATAAAAAAGTTCATGCAGTGCATGATCAAATCAGGCACAGATTTGCCTTACACATGCTAAAAGGCCAATTCTATCTTGAACCTTATGTAAACATGTTGTGCGTGGGGGGATTATATCAATATGCAGGTGAGGTTATCAAACACACAGCAATCTGGCAAATGTGCCCTGAGCAGTAAGTAGTTGGAGAACAGGAGAGTGAAAATAATCATAGAATGGTAAGGTTGGCAGGGACCTCAAAGATCATCCAGTTCCAACTCCCTGCCATACATAGGCAGGGACACCTCCCACTAGAACAGGTCACTCAAGGACTCATCCAGCCTGGTCCTGAACATCTCCAGGGAGGTTGTGGAACACAGAAGCACAGAATGTGATCCCATTCTGTGCTTCTGTGCTCCACAATCTCCCTCAACAGCCTGTACCAGTGTCTCACCACCCTCACTCCAAACAACTTCCTCCTAACATCCACTTTCAATCTCCCCTCTGACACTTCAAACCCATTGCCCCTTGTCCTGGTATTACAAGACCTTGACAATAGTCCCTCCCCAACCTTCCTGGAGCCTCCTTCAGATACTGGAAGGCCAGTCCAAGGTCTCTTGGAAGTCTTCTCTTCTCCAGGCTGCAGAACCCCAACTCTCTCAGCCTGTCCTCACAACACAGCTGCTGCAGCCCTCTCAGCATCTTGGTGGCCTCCTCTGCACTGGCTCCAACACTTCCATGTCCTTCCTGTGCTGGGGGCTCCACAACTGCACACAGCACTCCAGGTGGGGTCTGAGGAGAGCAGAGCAAAGGGGCACAATCCCCTCCCTTGCCCTGCTGCCCACACTGCTCTTGCTGCAGCCCAGCACACAGTTGCTGTCTGGGCTGCACTCACACTGCAGCCTCATCTGGAGCTTTTCATCACCCCACACCCCCAGGGTCTGTTCCTCAGGGTTACTCTCAGTCATCCCCCACCCATTCTGGAATTGTGCTCGGGATTGTGCCTACCCAGGTACTGGACCTTACGCTTGGCCTTAGTGAATGTCATCGGTTTGGGCTGGGCACAGTTCTGCAGCCTGTCCTGCCCCTCCGCATTCCATTCCTATAAGGGATCCCTAGAAGGCGGAAAACATCACACACATGTGTCGCCTTGTTCCTGTTCTCTTACTTAGTGTTGATTTTCCTGGTGTCTGGGCTGTTGGAAGAGAGTTAAAATAACCTAAATTACTTTTGTGTTCTCTTTGGTTAAAAAAAACAAAAAAAAAAAAACAAAAAACAAACAATCAAACAAACAAAACCCCAAAAAACCAAAAACAACCCAACCAAACCAAACAAACAAACAAAGCAAAGTGCATTATGCATTAAAGAAAATGTTGTGTTTGTTAAATTTTAGGAATTTGGAGTGGGTGGAGGCAAGTTTATTTTCAACATCTACTCTCTGAAAGTTTACAAAATGCAAGTGTAAACAGGAGAGATTTAAGCAAAGAAACAAAAAATCCACCTGAAGTGATTGTATAAGAAAAAAACCCCACAAACCACACACACAAAATACCTAACAACCCACCAGATGTAGCTTCACTCTATATCCTTGCACAAAAATGAGACTGGCTTATTTGATTATAACCAAATGTGAAGCTTAGAATCACAGAATCCTAAAATCAACCAGGTTGGAAGGGACTCCAAGGTCACCCAACCCAACCTATCACCGAGCCCTAGCCAATCAACCAGACCATGGCACTAAGTGCCCCATCCAGGCTTTTCTTGAACACCTCCAGGGATGGGGAGTCCACCATCTCTTCAGACAACCCATTCCAATGCCAATTACTTTTTCTGTGAAGAACTTCCTCCTAACATCCAGCCTAGACCTGTCCTGGCACAGCTTGAGGCCGTGTACCCTCATTCTGCAACTGGTTGCCTGGCAGCAGAGCCCTACCCCAGCTGGCTACAACCTCCCTTCAGGTAGCTGCAGAGAGCAATGAGCTCTACCCTGAACCTCCTCTTCTGCAGGCTGCACACCCCCAGCTCCTTCAGCCTCTCCTCACAGGGTAGTGCTCCAGACCCCTCCCCAGCCTTGTTGCCCTTCTCTGGGCACCTTCCAGCACCTCAACATCTCTCTTGAATTGAGGGGCCCAAAACTGGACACAACACTCAAGGTGTGGCCTGAACAGTGCTCAGCACAAGGGCAGAAGAACCTCCCTTCTCCTGTTGGCCACACTGCTCCTGATCCAGGCCAGGATGCCATTGGTTCTGCTGCCCACCTGGGCACACTGCTGCCTCAACTTCAGCTACTCTCTACCAGCACCCCCAGGTCCCTCTCTGCCTGGTTGCTCTCCAGGTACTCTATCCCCAGCCTGTAGCACTGCTTGGGGTTGTTGTGGCCAAAGTGTGGAACCCTGGACTGAGTCTTGTTCAGTCTCATCCCATTGGCCTCTACCCACCTATCCAGCCTGTCCAGGTCACTCTGCACGACCCTTCTGCCCTCCAACAGCTCCACACCTACTGTTCACTTGGTGTCATAGAAGATAAGTTTTTATACATTGACAATATTTGAAGAACATTTGGGGAATAAATCTATGCTAGATCAAGCTAGAGATTTCTAACTACATAGCAAAAGTCAGGAGATAATATCTTCAAACATTTAAAAAATTTTGTTGCACTATTTGAGAGCAACAGAAGCTCCTCTGATCAGCAAAGATTTCTTAATTTCTTCCCATACATCATTCATCAGATGACAAATGCATCAAGCAATGAATGCTTTAGATGNGTAAAGAACTTCCTCCTAACATCCAGTCTAAATCTCCCCTCTGCCAGTTTAAGCCCATTGCCCCTTGTCCTGTCATTGCAGGACCTTGTAAATAATCCTTCCCCAGCCTTCCTGTAGGCCCCCTTCAGATACTGGAAGGCTACTATCAGGTCCCCTCGAAGCCTTCTCTTCTCCAGGCTGAAGAGCCCCAACTCTCTCAGCCTGTCCTCATAGGAGAGCTGCTGCAGCCCTCTGATCATCTTTGTGGCCCTCCTCTGGACCCGCTCCAACACTTCCATGTCCTTCCTGTGCTGAGGGCTCCAGAACTGCACACAGTACTCCAGGTGGGGTCTGACGAGAGCAGAGTGAAGTGGTAGAATCACCTCCCTTGCCCTGCTGGCCACGCTGCTCTTGGTGCAGCCTAGGACTCTTCTCCTTAAGCATTTCCAAATACACATTCCTACTTGTTCCCTGCCTTCAAATGTCTGGTATACTTTATTAAAAATCCCACATTTTTTATTATTGAGAACTTTGCATCACCTCTAAAGCAGGAAAGGTAAGAAGCCCATCTTACCTACAACTGTAATTCTTTGCAGTCTTTCATCCCAACACCAAACTGCTAAATGATCATCTTCACTCAACTGTGATTTTCAGCTGCCCTCTGAGCATGCTGCCACTGCCTTACACTTTCTTGTCAAATGCTTAGCAATTTAGCAGTCAAGTTACATTCACTTCTTTTGCCTCTGGTCTTTCTGAAGCTGTTATTACTGGTCAAGATCCAGAGTGGATTTCTGAGAAAACAAATGAACTGTTTATTATGGTTCCTCCCTTAAATCAATCAGGTTCAGGGTGTAAGAATGGAACACTTCATCAGCAAGAATGCCACAGTTTGATCAGATATTCAAATATCAACACAGTCATTGAATGACTCTTACACTGTTTACTTAAATCTCTTCAGAATTACTTTTCTGTTATGAGTTATTCTGTGTGCATTAGCTAATCACAGTCATACTAAGAGATGAGAAAAAAAGCTTGCATGGAAAGAGGATTACTGTTTTAACACACATAATCGTTGCTTGCTTTGCACCTTAGATTGCACTTAAAAGGTACCTCAGCTTGGCATGTTAACCATCTTGTGATGTGCCTCTGAAAAGATTCTTTGAAAATTAATTTACCTTTTCTTTTTTTTCAATAATAAAGACTACACTTCCTTTTTAGTTTCTAGTTGGTTAATTAATCACACATTCATTACAGGAAAGTGCCTATTTGTGCTTAGAATCATAGAATCATAGAATGGGAAGGTTGGAAGCGACCTCAAGGATCATCCAGTTACAGTCCCCTGCCATAGGCATGGACAGCTCCCATTAGTACAGGTCACTCAAGGCCTCCTCCAAACTGACCTTGAACACCTCCAGGGAGGTTGTGGAGCACAGAATCTCTCAACGTGATCAAAGATCACGTTGGGTGATTCTGTACTCCACAACCTCCCTGGGCAACCTGTGCCAGTGTCTCACCACCCTCACTCCAAACAACTCCTTCCTAACATCCACTTTCAATCTCCCCTCTGACACTTCAAACCCACTGCTCTTTTCCTGGCATTACAAGTCCTTCTCAACAGTCCCTCCCCAGCCCTCATGGAGCCCCCTTCAGATCCTGGAAGGCCACTCCAAGGTCTCCTGGAAGTCTTCTTTTCTCCAGGCTGCAGATCCCCAACTCCCTCAGCCTGTCCTTTGAGTAGTGTGTTCAGTTTTGTTTTCCTCACTCCAGAAAAGCCATTGAGGTGCTGCAGCATGCCCCGAGAAGGACAGTGAAGCTGATGAAGGGTCTGGAGAGCAAATCTTATGAGAGAAATTAGGTTGGTCAGTCTGGAAAAGTGGAGGTTGAAGAGGGGGAACCTCACTGCTCTCTACAACTATTTGAAAGGAGGTTGCACTGGGGTGGAGATCAGCCTCTTACTTCTGTTATCAAGTAATAAAATGATAGGAAATGAGAGGAGGCATTGATTAGATATTAGGAAAAAACAAATTCTGTGTTGGAAGAATGGTCAGACAGAGGAATAGGTTGCCCAAAGAGGTGGTTGGGTCACTGTCTCCAGAGGTGTGAAAAAATGCATAGATATGGACCTTTGGGACATGGCCAGGGTGATGTTAGGGCTTTATCATCTCAGAGGTCTGTTCCATCTGAAATATTTCTATGTTTCTGTATAACAGTAAGTCATAAACTCAACATTTTCAACAGCTCCTTTATTAAAATCTCCTTGCTTTTCCAGTTGAATGTCATATTGTCTAGAGCAGAGCACTCCAGATGAAAAGACAGAGCCTTCTGAGAGCACTGAAATCCAGTCTTGATGTCACCAGCATTCCAATCCAGCTTTGCCATGTGGGATTTGGCTCAAAGCTAGGTTTAGTTAAACATTTATTCCATAACACACTTATTTAAAAGAAAGCTGCATTATGTTCACAGAAGGTAATTTACAGAAGACAACTTCATTTTGCTCCATTCCATCAGATTGGTCTTTGAAAGAAAAAATATGTTAAAAAAAGCATGTGGCACCTAGAAATAATGTTTGTTAAGATATCTGCAGGATAAGATTTCAGTTTAAATCAAATTTCACATCGTGAAAATGAGTCTGAAAAACATTAAAAAGAAATAATTTTTTTGACTGGCAGTGAATGAGAGAAGTCAATAAGATGGTGTTTGGTAACAGCTGTGTTAGTTTAAAGTACAAACTATTGTTAAGAAAAGAAAAGTAACAAGAAGAGAGTAAGAATAAGTTATTAGAAAGCAAAGACTGATACATAAAGAATGAAAAAAAAAAATCACCTTCAAGACTTCTGAAGTTTTTCAAAGTCTTTGTTGGCTTTCTGTTAGGAGTCATTTCCAAGAATCGTGTAATCGTAGAATGGTAAGGTTGGAAGGGACCTCAAGGATCATCCAGTTCCAACCCCCTGCCATAGGCAGGGACACCTCCCACTAGCACAGGTCAATCAAGGCCTCCTCCAACCTGGACTTGAACACCTCCAGGGAGGGAGTAGCCACAACCTCCCTGGGCAACCTGTGTCAGTGTCTCACCACCCTCACTCCAAACAACTTCCTCCTAACATCCAGTTTCAGTCTTCCCTCTACCACTTCAAACCCATTGCCCCTTGTCCTGGCATTCCCAGACCTTGTCAATAGTCCTTCCCAGCCTTCCTGAAGCCCCCTTCAGATCCTGGAAGGCCACTCCAAGGTCTCCTGGAAACCTTCTCCTCTCCAGGCTGCAGAGCAGCAGTGGCATTGGGCTGGCATTTAACATAGACATAAGTACAGTGAAATGAGTACAGTGGATAGAAGCGTCAGCAGGACAGAACTCCTCCATGCCACCTCTAGCCCAGTGTTGAGGTCCTTACCTGATAAGCAAAGCAAGACAGGATGGTCTCAGATAAGGTCCTGAAGGCACTGGGAAAGAATTTCCTGTCATTCCTGTGGCACTGCACACCCAAGTGCCTGCCCGACTGAAGGTTTATTCAAACCTAGGGCATGAAACTGTTCTGCTCCACCCCACCTGTCTGGTCCCAGGGGTTTGGAATGTGAAAGGAGAAAGTGCTAAGTACCTCACCCCACCCCCGTGAATTTGAACGGGGGAGAGCAAATCGCCCCAGCATATATATGGCAACAGGACACGTTATCTAGTGGGACTTTACCAGGGACTTTGCCAGTGGCACTTTACTGGGGGGACTTTGCCAGTGGGACTTTACTGGGGGGAGTTTGCCAGTGGGACTTTGAGAGGGACTTTGAGGCAGACTTAGAGGATACTGCTACATCGGGCTTTAAGAGTGACTGCTAGCCACAGACCGCCAGCAACAGACTGCCAGCCACAGACTGTCAGCCACAGACTGCCAGAGTCGGACCATCAGATCCTGCCTGCCCTTTGAAGGGACCTGCCTCTGCCAACAAGGAGCCCCACAATCTGCATTTCAAGGCACTGCTGTGGAAGACTCTCTTGAGTAGCCTTTCCTTCCGTTCCCTGGGGCTCCAGGCTGCCTGTGTTCCTAAGTGTGCCAAAGTTATTTTTGAAAGCAAACCCTTTTCAAGATTTCTGATTTCTCTGAATTAGTAAATTCCTTGTAGAAGCATCCTTGTGAAAGATCTTCCCAACTGAATTTCTGAACCCCATCTAATTAATTTCATGTAAAGTTGTGGGCGGGGTTTTCTGGAAGTAAAATAACTGCAGATTTTATAATTCCTGCCTTGTTAATCCCCACAACAGAGTCAATTCCAGATACAGTCTCTCTTGTAAGCTGTGAGGAGCTCTGGGTAAACTGTTCTCAGACCCAGTTTGTAACCTCTTTGCCTTTACACTGTGTTCAGTGAAAAAAAATAAACTCACAATGCATTTTATAAGGCAAACTCTTGACTTTGGAAGGTGCTCTCCTTGTGTGAGAGTTTGATCCTCTCCCTTGTTCAAATCAACAAAGATAAAGATTGCCTTTGTTAAAGATTGCCCAGATTCCTGGCAAAGCTGAGGGATGCTAATCAATAGCCATACAGTGTCTTTGTGGAATTCCAGGGCTGTAGCCTGGCTTGAATGCCGAGAGGATGTGACACCTCTCACCAGCTGCCCCAAAGGCTTCTGTGTATGTGGGGTATGGACAGGGAAGCGGCGCAGAGAGGGGGCAGAGGTTCTCCCTGGTGCTGTCACCGGACCCCTGCAAACATGAGAATGCACAGGAAGATGTCCAGGAGAGGTGTACCTGGACAACAGCCTAAAAAAAAGTATGAAAACACATAAGTAATGCCTGCAAAAATGAACACCTCCACCAGAGCACCTCCACCAGGGCACCTCCACCAGAACACCTCCACCAGAACACCTCCACCAGGGTACTTCCACTGGACTGCCATCACTGGGGCACCTCCACCAGAAGAACCCAAGGAAAAACTCCTGCAGAACAACTCCACAGAAGAACATCCCTGGGCCTGACACACTTCTCTGTCTCTCTGTTTCTCTCTCTCTGTCTCTCTCTCTGTATCTCTCTCTCCCCCCATCTGCAGTTGATGGTAAGCTAATTTCTTCTCTTTTCCTTCCCTGTTCTTCTCTTTTTCTCCATTGTTCCCTCTCCCTCTGTTTTGTTCAGCTTTACCCTTTAATAAATATTTGTGTGCTGCTATCTGGTCTCATTTGCACCTTAATTTCACAACATGGGAATCTAGAAGAACAAATCTTGCTCCTCTGGACAGAGATACTGTCAACCTCTGCTCTCCAGACCTTGTCACCCTGCTTTAGGTTTGCAAGGCTCCACGCATGTCTGCAGCCTACACCACAGCTATGGGACTCTCTCCACCATCAGTCATTTCTAAGCAGATCAGTTAGATGTAAAGCCTGACAACGCCATTTAAATTGAATGTTCTGCTGGCAGTCAAAACATTCACATAAAAGTTGATTTATTAACCATTGCCTGTAACAAGAACACTCAGTTATTCTAAGATCCATGAAGCAAGATTATCCTTTCAATTATTAAAATTCACAGTCCAAACAACTTGTCAATTTTTCCTTTAACACCACTTTAAATACTTAAGCCATCTCTCCCTCTTTGTTGTTGTTTTTGCTTTGTTTTTCAGTTTTCCCAGATGCACAACATACTCAGGAGTACACTGAATGTGACCAGAATGACACCTCTGAAATAGTTCTACCTTGAGACAATCATTCTAGTTTATTTTGTCCTCACACATTAAAGTGAGCAGATTTTTTCTGGGTTTTATTTTTCCTCTCCAAGTTCTTCTCTTAAGCACCTCTTCAGAGAGAAGAGTTAAAATCTAGTGAAGTTTCTTCCCTCCTTACCCAGTCCAGGAGTATTTAATATGAACTTTGGTTTGGTACAGCTATTTTTTTTTTGGCAGGTCATGTGAAGTTCCTCACATTAATGGAAAGAAATTGAATAACTCCAGAGCCATTCTTGAATTACCTTGTAGTAAAATGATATTAAGAGTATCACTAACTTGATTGGCACATCCCCCAGGGGCTGATACTGGGACAGTGTGGTTTAAGATCTTTGTCATCAATATGGACAATGGAATCAAGTGCAGTCTCAGCAAGTTTGTGGATGACACCAAGCTGTGTGGTCTGGTTGACATGCTGGGGAGCAGGGATGTCATCCACAGGGACTTGGACAGGCTTGAGAGTTGGGCTCCAGCCAACCTCATGGAAGGCCAAGGCCAAGGTCCTACACCTGAATCAGAGCAATCCCAACAACAAATATGAGCTGGCTGAAGAGTAGCTAAAGAGCAGTCTCAGGGAGAAGGCCTTGGGGGTGACAATTGACAAGATGCTCAATGTGAGCTGACAATGTGCACTTGCATCCCAGAAATCTGACAATGTCTTGAGTTGCACCAAGAGAATTGCGACAAGCAGAACAAGGGAGGTGACTCTGTCCCTCTTTTCTTCTCTCGTGAGACCCTACCTGGAGTACTGCATCCAGTTCTGGCACCCCTGCCAAAAGAAGAACATTGAATTGCAAGGGGGGGAGTCCAAAGTGGGCCACAAAGGCAATCAGAGGGTTGCAACACCTGACCTATGGGGAAAGGCTGAGAGAATGGGGGCTGGTCAGCCTGGAAAGAGAAGGCTCCCAGGAGACCTTTTAACAGTCTTTCAGTATCTGAAAGTACCTACAATAAAGCTGGGAAGGGACTTTTTACAAGGCCTTATAGTGACAGGATGAGAGGGAATGGACTGAATCTTGAGGATGGGAGATTTAGACAGGATATTAGCAAAAAATTCTTTACAGTGAGGGTGGTGAGACACCCAAGGAGGTCATGGATGCCTCCTACCTGGGAGGTGTTGAAGGTCAGATTGGATGAGGCCTTGAGTAAACAGGTTTAGTGGAAGGTATCCCTGCCCATAACAGAGGGCTGAAACTAGATGGTCTTTAAGGTTCCTTCCAACCCAAACCATTCTGTGAATCTATGACTGCAATATCTGCAATATAAACCATATGTTGTTTGGTTTGCTACAGCAGCAGCTTTCCATGTAAATATTAGCACAATTTTAATGATTTCAGTATGTTTGGGTTTCTTTTCCCCACACTCTTAATTTGTATTTTATTTGTATTTTATTGGTGTCCCAATGAGGTAAGAACCCTGCCAGACTGGTCTGCCACTGCTGTCCTCCTCCCCTGTTTCAGAGTCCAGGAGTTGAGTGATTGAGCAGCCAAACAATGGAGAGTTTGGCCCCAACAAAGTTGTACCCTGAAAACTGGAAGCTCAGCACCACCAAGTAAGGTGTCTTGTGCTGCCCCTCAAGGTGCCTGCGTGGTCACAGGAGGCAGGAAGTTTTGAATTTATTGGGCAGAACAATGCTGCTAGTGCCTATTGACCAGTTTAATTTTCAAAATTATGTATTTAATAGGGGTGATTTAGAGTCATAGAATCACAGAATGGTAAGGTTGGAAGGGACCTCAAAGATCATCTAGTTCCAACCCCCTGCCATATACAGGGACACCTCCCACTAGTACAGGTCACTCAAGGCCTCATCCAACCTGGTCCTGAACACCTCCAGGGAGGTTGTGGAGCGCAGAAGAACAGAATGTGATCTTTGATCACATTGGGTGCTTCTGTACTCCACAACCTCCCTAGGCAATCTGTGCCGGTGTCTCACTACCCTCACTGCAAACAACTTCTTCTTAACATCCAGTTTCTCCCCCCTACCAGTTCAAACCCATTGCCCCTTGTCCTGTCATTGCAAAACCTTGTCAATAGTCCCTCCCCAACCTTCCTGTAGCCCCCTTCAGATACTGGAAGATACTATAATGTGAGGTATTATTCACTTACAAGTGAGTAGTTCATCCCGAATGTCACACACATACAAAAACACAATCAGGGGCGAGATTCCTAGATAACATTCGAATCATCTCAGAGCTTCTCATACCTATTCATAGCCCATTAGTAAACATCAATTTGGCACTTTCCCAAATTGCTTTCCTGAATTTCTTAATTTCATCTGTTTGGGGTTTTGAAGTAGACTATAATGGTCATCAAATTAGATACAGTCTGCAGTAACACTTCCCTGGTCAACCTGTTCCAGTGTTCAACTACTCTCATGGTGAAGAACTTCCTCCTAATGTCCAACCTAAATCTACTCTTCTCTCACTTCAAACCATTGCCTCTTGTCCTATCACTAACAGGTCTTTAGAAGTAGTCCTTCTGCAGCTGTCTTGTAGGCTCTCCCCAGGTACTGGAAGGCTGCTATTAGGTCTCCTTCTTGTAGGCTCCCTTCAAGTACTGGAAGGCTGCTATTAGGTCTCCTTCTTGTAGGCTCCCTTCAAGTACTGGAAGGCTGCTATTAGGTCTCCTTCTTGTAGGCTCCCTTCAAGTACTGGAAGGCTGCTATTAGGTCTCCTTCTTGTAGGCTCCCTTCAAGTACTGGAAGGCTGCTATTAGGTCTTCTTCCTGTAGGCTCCTTTCAGATACTGGAAGGAGTAGGAGCCTGCAAGAAGGAATAGGTCTCCTTCAAGTACTGGAAGGCTACTATTAGGTCTCCTTCCTGTAGGCTCCTTTCAGATACTGGAAGGCTACTATTAGGTCTCCTTCCTGTAGGTTCCCTTCAGATACTGGAAGGTTGCTATTAGGTCTCCCCAGAGCCTTCTCCAGCATTTTAAAAAGAGAAAATAAGCCCATCTGAAAGACAAGTAAACAAGTCCAGGTTCACAGTTCAATTCTTTAGCTGCTATAGAATACCAAAAGTTTTAAATCCTATTTTCTCAGCTGAATTCCTGGGCTACCTAAGCAGGTTAATGCTCTCTACACAAGACAGAAGAAAGCCACTATTATGGTGAAAAGGAAAGATATGGTGTCAGTGTAGAGGTACTGATCCTGCTGGTGTGGAGTTGTTACTCTGCAAACTAAGCAAGGAAAATAACTTATTACGCTAACAAGATGCAGCCATTGCTGCTTCCACTCATCTGGGAAAGGCACCACAATACCTTACTGTAGCCTCTTCTTGAAATAAGGTAGCAAACAAAGATTATAGTAGAGGTTTAATTTCTGTTTCACATGAAATTTGTCTTTCACACTGAGTGAACCTGTAAGTGTGAAGCTGAGTATATATATTCAGTGTGTATTTTTCCATGGTAAAGCAACATTGCCTAAGAGCAGTTTAGAGACGCAGAAGACTATGAAAGCAGCAGATCTTTCACTCAGTAAGTCCTCCATACAGACTGCTCACAATGTTTTTCTCACCTAGCCCTTTCCCCAGGTATTCATCACATAAAAAGTTCTCCCAGCAATTAAATTGGGAGTACCACCTTGGGGAGCAGGGGCCAGCAATAACTCAGTTACTGCTAGGAAGTCTAAAGTGGTCCTGCCATCTAGAGGGAGATCAGCTGAATGCCTTCAGAAAGGGGTTCTCTCCTCAGAGGTGACACTTGGAAGAGGATTCAGCAGTGCTACCAGGGATGGAAAGGAAGACAACACTGGATTTTTTCAAAGATGCTTTTGAGTGTGAATGTCAAAGTTCAATTGATACTGATTGATTTGTACGTATCAGGAATTCGCCTAGGTTTGATTTCCCATTCTTTTTGTCAGATGGAAAAAAGCCCAAACATTGAACAGAACCACTCTTTTCTTCAAGCCAATCAAATTAAACTGCTACTGTTACTGTTGTCCAAGTTTCCATATCACTTGCTGTAGCTGCAGTATGTTGTTAGAACAGATTTGCACAAGAAAAGGAAATCATAACATCATAGAATCATAGAATGGTAAAGTTAGAAGGGGCCTCAAGGATCATTCAGTTCCAACTCCCTAGCATAGACAGGGACACCTCCCACTAGCACAGGTCACTCAAGGCCTCGTCCAGCCTGGTCTTGAACACCTCTGGGGAGGGAGCAACCACAACCTCCCTGGGCAACCTGTGCCAGTGTCTCACCACCCTCACTCCAAACAACTTCCTCCTAACATCCAGTCTAAATCTCCCCTCTGACAATCCAAACCCATTGCCCCTTGTCTTGGCACTGCAAGACCTTCTCAATAGTCCCTCTCCAGCCTTCCTGGTACCTCTTTCAGATCCTTGAAGGCCACTCTAAGCTCTCCTGGAAGCCTTCTCTTCTGCAGGCTACAGAGCCCCAACTCTCTCAACCTGTCCTCACAGCACAGCTGCTGCAGCCCTCTCAGCATCTTGGTGACCTCCTCTGCACTGGCTCCAACACTTCCATGTCCTTCCTGTGCTGGGGGCTCCACAACTGCACACAGGACTGCAGCTGGGGTCTGACAAGAGCAGAGCAAAGGGACACAATCCCCTCCCTTGCCCTGCTGCCCACACTGCTCTTGCTGCAGCCCAGCACACAGTTGCTGTCTGGGCTGCACTCACACTGCAGCCTCATCTGGAGCTTTTCATCCCCCCACACCCCCAGGGTCTGTTCCTCAGGGCTGCTCTCAACCATTCCCCACCCAGTCTGGAGTTGTGCTTGGCATTGTGCCTACCCAGGTGCAGGACCTTGCACTTGGCCTTGTTGGATGTCAGGTTGACCTGTGCACACCTCTGCAGTCTGTCCAGGTCCCTCTGCATGGATCCCTGTTGTCTAGCAAGACAACTGTGCCACACAGCTTGGTGCCATCTGCACACTTGCTGAGGCTGCACTGATTCCTCTGTCCATGGCACTGACAAAGATGTTAAACTAAACACCGAGTCTAAATTTCATGACACATGAAAACTCATTATATTAAATAGCAATAAATGTATTAAAAAATATCTTTGCAACTCAGACCATCAAGAGACATTTGTTGACTATGTTCTTAACCTTGCAGCTCAGTTGACATTGCTTGTTGTTGAGCACAGTGCTGCACTGCAGTTGTCCTCTGACTGTGTAGCTATAGGAAGTCAGTTTTTTGATCTAAGTTGCTGCCATGAACTGGTAGTAGTGGTGCATTTCTGGCAGGCAAAAGAAGCCAGAGTCTGTAAGTTCTTTTCAAGAGGAACCCAGTGCTCTGAAGTCCACTGTTACCCAAGTATTACCGCTTTTAGAAAGTTGGTGTCACCCCTAACCATTGCAGTGTTCCATGACTGTTTCCACACAGCAGATTACAACAGACCCAAACCCAAATTAAGGTCATTCCACCCTAGGCTGGAATCCTTCTACTTCTCCACTCACATCTATCATGTGTCATTCCTCACTATCCTAGAGGCAACTTCTCATCTGCATTTGGAGAAACTTTATTTCTTCAAAAGAAAAACATCATTCAACATTCCCCAAGTACATAATGAAGAGGCTGAAACACTTATTTAATCTATAAACTGGTCCCATAACTGAGAACCTTGTTTGCTGTTTCAGTTCTAAATTCAGCTTTTCCAAAGGCTACCTGGAGTTCTGCTTCCTTAGATAATCCTCAGCCAAGGTAACTGGCTTTGAATTTACTTCTCTCATTCTTAGAGATAGAGATTACCTCACACTCTAATACATGTTGATTTTATTGAGCTGGTGTGGATTTGCCTGTTCTAAACCTTATTTCTTCTTTTTTTTTTTTTTTTTTTTTTTTTTTTCTTCTCCTGGAATATCAGTTGGCAGAATTTGGGACTACTATTCATCTTAGTATGTCTTCCTCATGAAAAAAAAAAGAAAAGCCACAACAAAACTTTTCTTTTATTCTTCGTACATTAGAAAATATCAGGATTGTTATCAGAACTGTGAAATTTAAGTAAACACAGAAAGAAAACAAATATCTCCTCTGCTGCAAGTTCATCCTACTGGAAAGGTCTTCTACTGGTCAAAATCATGCCCTTGCCAGGACTTTACATTCAAGTACAACCACAGCCACTGATGGCAGGAGTCAAACCAGAAAACAGCCTTATCATGGTGAGGGTTGAGCCTGGGAGTCCCATCCCATAGCAAGGTGTTTTGTTCCAGCCTTGCCAGGATTTGCACAGCCCTGGAGTCTCCTGCACACAGCTGTATATCCTTACAAGGGATTCACTTCATTTCTTCTCCTGCCCAGCAGCTCATTACCTCTTTGGAACCCAAATTTAAAGCTCAAGTCCTCCAGGACTATTTCCACTGTGGCTTTCTAAATGTATGTTGTGTGCGTGTTGGATTCGCTGCTTCTGCACTGAACCAGGAGCAAAATCCCTAAATCCCTGCAGAGCTGCTTCTTCCCATTATTCCACAAGCCCCCAAAAATAAAAACAAGATACCCACTTAGGATGATTTTTATATATATATATATATATTTATAAAAGAAAAACAAACCCCCTAAAGCCTTGAACTTCTGAAAAAAATCTTTTCTATATTTAGGCAGGAAAAGTACTACAGATGTGTGGTTTGCAAGCATGAACAAAAGCCTGCAAGGCAGATTGGAGCAGCTGCTGTGCACAAACACAGAGTGATGCTACCACCTTCTGGAGAAGCAGCAGCAGCTGCTGCTCTGCTCCAACGTGGCTCCCTATTATAGATACACTTAAGATATTTTTGAGCCTTCAGTACAAGAAAATATGCTCAGACTGTGCTGTACTCAAAGACATTTCAGTTAGGTCACAGCAGTGAGCTCAAAATGCTTCTTTGTTCATCACATCATCAATTTGTCACACCAAGTTGGAAGGAAAGTACATTCACCCAAATACAGATACTCATTTTTCAATATGCTTTGGGCAGTGATGAAGCTACACCATCAGTTGCTTACTCTGGTAGGTGTCTACCTTTCTGCAGGCATGCAGGAATTTAGCAACCTAATGCAGGACCCTGGAATTTCAAAACATCTGTTGCTAAGCATTCTATGGAGATGCAAAATAATAATCAAAGGAGTTATCCTTTATTACTCTGGAATTATCCTTATTACTCTGGAAGAAAAAAAAAATTAAAAATGTAAACATGTGGGTAAACTGGAAAGGAAACAGAACAAGTATTTCTGTGCTGTGAAGCAGCAGCAATGGAGGAGACATTTTGTTCTTCCTGTTTGCAGTGTTGCTTTCCCAGGGCAATGCATTTGCTATGCTGAACAGAAGCAAATATTAAAAGGAAATACTACAGAATTTAAGAAAAATATTTTCTAAATTCAAGATAGAGAGAAAAAAAAACCAAACAAACCACAAACCACCAAACAAAAAGTCAAAAATCAATTTTAAAGTCTCAAAGCAACCCTCACCCTCACCTCTAAGGGGGAATAGTGAACCAGACAGCATCTGATACACAAACACAAGATTGATGAAGCATTTATATAGTCAAATTTCAAAAGTCACATACTTTCAAATGCTGAGCAAGACAATAATTGACTCATCATGAGAGCAGTACAAAAGGAATGCAGATTACCTACACTAATCATAAAACAGAGGAAGAAAAATGTTAAAGCTTGTCCTCAGAGTTCAAAGGAAAACCAAACCCCAAAAGACACCTAGTTTGGCAGATATTCTTTGTAAAGAATTACTATGGAAGACTAAATTAGAATCATGGAATGGTTTAGATTGGAAGGGACCTCAAAGTTCATCTAGTTCCAACCCCCTGCCATAGGCAGGGACACCTACCGCTAGAACAGGTCACTCAAGGACTTGTCCAAACTGACCTCAATCACATCCAGGGAGGTTGTGGAACACAGAAGCACAGAATGTGATCAAAAAGATCACATTCTGTGCTTCTGTGCTCCGCAACCTCCCTGGGCAACCTGTGCCAGTGTCTCACCACCCTCACTCCAAACAACTTCCTCCTAACATCCAGTTTCAATCTCCCCTCTGACACTTCAAGCCCATTCATCCTCATCCTAGCAACACAAGGCCTTGTCAATAGTCCCTACCCAGCCTTCCTGGCANCAAAGGGGCACAATCCCCTCCCTTACCCTGCTGCCCACACTGCTCTTGCTGCAGCCCAGCACACAGTTGCTGTCTGGGCTGCACTCATACTGCAGCCTCATCTTGAGTTTTTCATCAACACAGACCCCCAGGGCCTGTTCCTCAGGGCTGCTCTCAGCCATTCCCCACCCAGCCTGCAGTTGTGCTTGGGATTGTGCCTACCCAGGTGTAGGACCTTTCACTTGGCCTTGTTGGATGTCATAAAGTTAGCCTAGGCACAGCTCTGCAGCCTGTCCAGGTCCCTCTGGATGGCATCCATTGTGTTAATAAAGTTCTTGGAACAGAGCCACATATATCTATAGAAGAATTGCTAAAAGGTAGGAAGAGCTCTGAAAAATGTTGTCACATTTGGAACTTACCCAAAAATGTTATTAATTTAGAAAAGAAATACTGCTAGTTTTAAGACAAAATCATAGTATATTGCTTTGAAATCTTCTAATTTCTGGAAGACTTGGCCTCTCTCAATACAAACTATGGAATTCAGTGGGAAAAACATATAGGAAGTGGAAAGCAGTAAACTGAAACTGGAAATTTGAAGGCAAAATCTAATATCCTAGGAGGAAGGATCTTGAATAGCAAGAGACAATGCATCAAAATATGCTGGCTTACAGTCTGTGTGAAGGGAAGTCCTCGAACCACAGCACTAATTTCTGTGTCAGAGGAGATCAGGAATTCTTACTCAGAAGTGTTTTTCATATAAACTCATTCACTCCAATCAGGGACATGTCCCAGTGCCATTTCCTCAGGCTTTTGAACACTGGCAAATATTCGGAGAACTGAAGTCTTCTTGTCAGAGTTTACAGTCTTGAGAGGCAGAAATCTCACCCATTTTTAAGTAGGATTTATGTTTAGAAGGAAGATTAGTCGGGAGATGTGTACATGGTTGTGTCTCCACCTCAATACTACAGCTCCTCTTCAAAGAGTTTAACATTTAAAGATAGGAAAGGTCTGTCCTTGGGATGGGAGCTCACCTGGAGTACTCTGTACAGTTCTGGAGCCCCCAGCACAACAAGGACATGGAACTGTTGGAACCAGTCCCGATGAGGCCACCAAGATACTAAGAGGGCTGCAGCAGCTGTGCTGTGAGGACAGGCTGAGAGAGTTGGGGCTCTGCAGCCTGGAGAAGAAAAGGCTTCCAGGAGATCTTGGAGGGAGTGGCCTTGCAGGATCTGAAGTGGGCTCCAGGAAGGCTGTGGAGGGACAACCTTGCTTGTGGTCTTGTAATGCCAGGACAAGGGGCAATGGGTTTGAAGTGGTAGAGGGGAGATTGAAAGTGATGTTAGGAGGAAGTTGTTTGGAGTGAGGGTGGTGAGACACTGGCACAGGTTGCCTGAGGAGGTTGTGGAGTACAGAAGCACAGAATGGGATCTTTGATCATGTTGAGTGATTCTGTGCTCCAGAACCTCCCTGGAGATGTTCAAGGCCAGGTTGGAGGAGGCCTTGAGTGACCTGTACTAGTGGGAGGTGCCCCTGCCTATGGCAGGGGGTTGAATTAGATGACCTTTGAGGTCCCTTCCAACCTTACCATTCTATGATTCTATGATTCTGTGATTCTGTGATTCTATGGTAGAGACATATTGCATAAGCTGGAAGAGTAGGACATTACTCCAATTTCTGCATGTTTGGCGCCACGCTCTTGAATTGTACCTGCTGCATCTAGTATGTCTTACCTTACCTTCTACTAACCAAGTTTAACATCTGAATTCCCTTGTAAGATTTTCTTTATTTTAGTCAGTTTTCTGTTCATAAAGCTGTATGTGAACCAAAAAGCCTACGCCAGAAAGATGGAAGACTTAAGCACTGTTTAATCTAATAATTAAAATTAAGTTTGACAAATAAATCTGAAGTTGTTATATAGTCAAAACCTTGGTTTATGTCTGTGGTTTACTGATTTTTAGAGCAGTTCCAAGCATCTTCAGCAACTAAGCAAATCCATCACCAACATAATTTTCAAACACTTAAACTGAACACAAAACACAGGTGGAACTATGGCAAAGATTAGGTCTAATTAAGTCAGTAAGAAACACACAAGGATCCCATTTGGTTAGCCATTTGACTTCACTAAGAGTTAAATGCACACTTATAATTTTCTGATAAAGAAACTCAAGATGTTCTTATGTTTTGGAAGCATTGTTTGTTAGATAGATTCATCATCAGGCAGTGACTGAGCCTTAATTCCACAGCAGGGGACATTTTCAGAGATTCAGTGTTGCATTCAGAAGCAATAATAGAGTTGCAAGAAACCAAGTAAAATTATATGCTCTGTTGAATCCTAACACATAAAGATGATGATGAAGTCACCATACACATTTATTTGCAATAATTATGTTACATTTCAACATTAGTTAAAACATCAAATAAGAAAATTAGGTAATATTTGGCACCAGCTAATGATGCTGAGGAACTAATGCAGTGAAAGACAACATTATTTGGTTTTGATCCAGCAAATCCACCTCAACTTGAATAGTTTTCAGGCTGCATTCCAATCTAAAACAGTTCAATACAAAATTAAATGCCCATCATTCTTCTGTCTGAGTTGCCCAAAGCATCCTCATTTGTAAGCTAAACTGAAGTAGATTAAAGGGAAAATGTCTTTGTTAAATTGAAGACTGACAAGTCAGAGTGTTGTTTCGTTACTAGAACAGAATTAGGAGTGTGCTGCTTTGAGGCTGATTGGAATATTTTAATGGGAGAAATTAGACTGCTGGTTGTGAAAAGAAAATAATAGTGATGTCTATATCACTCATTGGTTTTGCTTAGGGGTTTGAAAATTTAATATTGTTCATTACTATTCACTATTCAGAACTCTCCCCACTCCCATCACTAATTTTAATAATGGGTTCCTTGCATCAGTCATGGAAACTTTACCCAGGTTACAGTAGGCTCTAGCAATAACTACTGATAATATCTAACACGAACTGAACTCGACTGAACTGGCAGAGAAGGTTGCTGTGGTCAGTGTGCCGCTGGTGGTCAATACTCCGCTTGGCCACTAGAGGGACTCAAGGAGCTCCTTTCTGCTCACGGCAGAAGGCAATGGTGAGTTCCAAGAGGCTTGAAGTCTTCACTCACACAATGATCTCCTGACTGGCAGGGCCAGCCACAGCTTCAGACAGCACCCAAAGGCTTTCAGGGAATTCTTGTCACCTGCTGAGATGTCTGCTTCTTCCTGGGCTGCTGGGGAAAGGAGGCAGACAAGCTCTGACCTGGTCCTGATCTCCTCTGCATGATCTGTGTATCTCCAGGTCTTCCTGTCTTGGCAGGAGGCTTTCACATGCAGGCAGGATGCAATGCCATGTGCAGTCTCAGCATGGTGTCAGGCTGGCTGTGCAGGCTGAGCTCCTGCTGCATTTAGAGCCTACTTCTGGTAAGCTCTTGGCAGGCAGTTTGCAGGCAGTTCAGGCTATAAGACAGCACAAATACAGCGGCAGAGAGCAGGGATGCAAAGGCAGAACATGCAGATAATAGCAAATCACATTGTGTTCCCTGCTCATCTCCTTTTATCCATACATCCCAAGACTAATGTGCCTTTGGACACAGAATAGCCAATCAGGATGGTAGTTAGCTAAGCCTGACCATATTAGGTGAAGCCATAGGTTTGCTTTACCCTTTTAAGGGCAGAATGCAACCTTGTACAAGGCAGGCACAAGCTGAGCCTGTGCACCTTGTTTACCATAGGATGCAAAGGGCCAGGGTCCTGAGACTCAGTGGCTCCAGGTTCTTTGTCCTCTTTCCCACAGTTGTTTCTCCCCAAAACCGAGAAAGAGAGAGCAGAAACATCTCTGGGCAAGCCAGGATATGTGTAAACCTATATTGGACTTCTCAGACCAACCACAACAAACACCACCACAAAAATTCCATCAATCTAATATCTTACTTTACAAGTGGGAACTAGAACAAAATTCCACCCCTAGAAAGCAGAGATGTCTGGCCTTCATGGTACTGAAGTACAGTTTTTCTGGAGGATATTCCAGGTATAGCTACACAAAACTCTAACCTGCCTGGTTCCGGGTCTGCTGTAGAAAAAGAGATATTTTCCTTAAAACTGGAACAGATGAACCTTAAAATCTGTGGGCTGCAGCACACCTTCCTGTATTTCTGTATTATCTGTATCATCTATACTGATGTCATCTACTTGGACCTGAGAAAGTCATTTAACCCTGTCCCACATGACATCCTGGTCACCAAACTGGAGAAACATGGAGAGTGGTGATCAAGGGCACAATGTCCACCTGGAGATCAGTGCTAAGTGGTTCCCTCAAGGGTCGGTGTTGGCACCAGTACCATTTGACATCTTTGTCAGTGCCATGGACAGAGGAATCAGTGCACCCTCAGCAAGTTTGCAGCTGGCACCAAGCTGTGTGGTACAGTCGACTTGCTAGAGGGCAGGGATCTCTCCAGAGGGACCTGGACAGGCTGGAGATGTGTGCGCAGGCCAACCTGGTGACATTCACCAAGGCCAAGTGTAAGGTCCTGCCCCTGGGTAGGCACAATCCCAAGCACAAATACAGGCTGGGTGGTGAATGGTTGGAGAGCACACTTGAGGAAAATGACCTTGGAGTCTGGGTTGATGAAAAGCTCCAGATGAGGCTGCAGTGTGAGGTTGCTCCCTCCCTGGAGGTGTTGAAGGTGAGGTTGGACGAGGTCTTGAGTAACCTGTACTAGTGGGAGGTGTCCCTGCCTATGGTAGGGGTTTGGAACTGGATGATCTTTGAGGTCCCTTCAAACCTTACCATTCTATGATTCTATGATTTTATGACCTCAGTAACTTAAAAGTTTCCACTTATTCTGCTGATAGTTTGTAAAAAATAAGTAACATAAAGAGGTTGGAGGAGATATCTCAGGGAAAGAGAAAAATGTCTGAAGCCTAAAACTTGGTTACACTGAACATTATTACTCACAATTTCATCCTGCTCATCCAGTTTTAGTGTTTCACATATATCTGGAAGCAGTTTCAAACGAGTTCACCCTTGAGTTGCAAGCCAAAAGAAAATAGATATTGGATAGATATTGCAACCCTTAAGTCGCAAACCAAAAGCAAATAGATATTGACAGATTTAACTGGAAAATTTGAGCTAAAACTTTCCTAGCAGGTGCTTACCAAAAAAAACCCAAAACAAAATAAACCAAAACCTGCTGATCTGGAGTTTTCTTCTATCATTTTTGGCTGTAACTCATGAGAGCATGCAAGCATGAAAACACACTCAGATTCCATTGATTTTGTTTTAAAAGCAGCAAAGTCTGTAGCACTTGAAATATTTTCTCATTTTCATCAGCCTGCTAATTCAATAAGAACAAATATGTTTTGAAGATGGGTTTCTTTAACATAGATAATTGGATTTTATCTTATTTAGAAAAAAAAAAAAAAAAAGGGGGGGGGGGGGGGGGGAGCACAATGCTTTCAATTTACTTCTGAATGAAACTGTTTTTCCCAAAGTAAATTTATAAATTTTCACTGGGCCAATCTACTGTCAAGGTCTGGAGAACAGAGATGAACAGTATCTCTGTCCAGACGAGCAAGACTGGTTCTTTCAGATGTCCCTGTTGTGAAATTAAGGTGCAAACGAGACCAGATAGCACCAAGAACTATTTATTAAGGGATAACGTTGAACAAAACCGAGAGAGAGAGGGAAGAGTGGAGACAGGAGAGGGAACAACGGGAGAGCAGGGAAGGAAAAGAACAGGGATTATATTACCATCAGCTGCAGATACGGGGGAGAGAGGGAGAGAGCTGTACCCAGCCCAGGGATGTCCTTCTGTAGAGTGGTTCCTCGGATCCTCCTCGTGGGGGGTTTGGTTCTTCAGTGGTAGGTGCACTGGTGGTAGGTGCTCATGGAGGTGCTCCAGTGGTAGATGCACCCTTTTGCAGGTGTTGCTTATATCTTTTTATACAGTTTTTGGGCCGGTTGCACAGGTGTAGCTCCCCAGGAAATCTTCTTGTGCATTCTTATGCACATTCAGGGGTCCGGTGGTGGCAATGGGCAGGGCCTCCGCCCCCTCCATGCACCACTTACCAGTCCATATCCCAAATATGCAGCAGCCTTTCCTCAGGGTAGCTGGTGTGAAGTATGGCGTCCTGGGCATTACATTCAAGCAAGGTTGAAATCTCAGAACTTCATCAAGAGTCTATTTAGCATTCCTGAGCTCTTGGGCAGATGTCTGGGCCAAGTTCCCTAAGTCCACAAAGGTGCTGTTTGCATCCCTTTGCCAGCAATCCGGGTCCATCTTTAACAAAGGCAATCTTTATCTTCATTGATTACATTATGGGAGGGGCAATCAGCCTCTCATATCTGCTAAAGCAGAAAAATATATATACCAGGTACTATTATTAATTAAATGTACATTAAAAGGAAGAATTCTCATAGAGAAATGCTTTTATTTAATGATCAGGTTGCTGTTTGGTGCAGAACTTGTGTGAATTATAAAGGCAGGGTGGCAAGAAATCAGTCTTTAAGAGTTACAAATCTAAAGAGGTACGTGGATGGAAACAGTGCTAATATCATCTCCCATAAAGATAAGAAGTGAATTACAGCACAGGGATTAGAAATTAGATGGGGTTGCATTTTTTAAAGGATTCTGGTATCACAGAATCACAGAATGAATGAGGCTGGAAAAGGCTTTAGAGGTCATCGTCTAACCTGTCACCTAACACCACCTAATTCACCTTACAGAAGAAAAATGGAGAGCTGCTGACAAAGGATGTGGACAAGGCTGAGGTGCTCTTTGCCTCAGTCTTCAATAGCAAGGGCTCCAACCACAATGTCCAAGTTCCAGAGGGAAAATGTAAGGACTGGGAGCAGGCAAATCTGCCTACTATAGTAGAAGATCCTGTTTGAGAGCTCCTAAGAAATCTGAACATGGACAAGTCCCCACGGGTCCTGAGGGCACTGACAGATGAAGTTGCCAAACCACTGTGCATCATATTTGAAAGGTGATGGCAGACTGGTGAAGTTCCTGCTGACTGGAGAAGGGCAAACATAA
>VWZE01001795.1:30364-42510 GCA_013396675.1 Eubucco bourcierii | reverse complement strand
TAGTGGGAGGTGTCCCTGCCTATGGCAGGGGGTTGGAACTAGATGATCCTTGAGGTCCCTTCCAACCTTACCATTCTATGATTCTATGATTCTATGTGACTGAAACAGTGAGTTGAGCTTAGCAAAATTTATGCATTTGATTTAGCCACACTTTAAGGGCTTAGAAAAATAATTGGTTTCCAATACATTAACATTGACTGATATTTTAGTAAGAATGACCACTCATTAAAAAAAATCAAGCCATGCAATTTGCTGAAATTGGTCAGACAAGCTTCAAAATGTCTCTCAAATACTCTCAAATTTAATTATGATACAAGAACATATACAGGGGATCCACATCACTGTGTCACTGGTACACGAACCTGAAATATCACCCTTTCAATGCATGGCCGGTGTAACTTGAAATATAGATTACTGAATGAGATGGTAAAGGACAAATTTGTACTGGTGTTTAGGAATAATGGGTTTGTATTAGAATAGAATCATAGAATCATGCAATCATACAACCATAGAATCATACGACCATCAAACCATAGAATCATAGAATCATACACCATAGATCCATAGAATCGTAGATTCATTCAATCACAGAATCACAGAATCATACAACCATAGAATCAAAGAATGGTTTAGTTGGAAGGGACCTTAAAGCTCACCCAGTCCAACCACCCCCACCATAGGCAGGGACACCTCCCACTAGAACAGGTCACTCAAGGACTCATCCAACCTGGTCTTGAACAGTTCCGGTGAGGTCATGGAGCATAGAAGCACAGAATGTAAAGAAGATTGCATTCTGTGCTTCTGTGTTCCACAACCTCCCTGGGCAACCTGGGCCAGTGCCTCACCACCCTCACTCCCAACAACTTCCTCCTAACGTCCACTTTCAATCTCCCCTCTGACACTTCAAACCCACTGCCCCTTGTCCTGGCATTACAAGTCCTTGTCAATAGTCCGTCCCCAACCCTCCTGGAGCTCCCTTCACATCCTGGAAGACCACTCCAAAGTCTCCTGGAAACCTCCTCTTCTGCAGGCTGCAGAGCCCCAACTCTCTCAGTCTGTCCTCACAGCTCAACTGCTGCAGCCCTCTCAGCATCTTGGTGGCCTCCTCTGGACTGACTTCAACAGTTCCATGTTCCATGTCCTTCCTGTGTTGGGGGCTCCAGAACTGCACACAGGACTGCAGGTGGGCTCTGAGGAGAGCAGAGCAAATGGGCAGAATCCCCTCCCTTGCCCTGTTGGCCACGCTGCTCTTGCTGCAGACCATCACAGAGTTGCTGTCTGGGCTGCACTCACACTGCAGCCTCATCTGGAGCTTTTCCTCAACTAAGGTTTTCAAAAACGAAGTTGTTTTCCAAGAGATCAGGATGACTAAAGTTGGACACTCAGTCTGAATTATCATCCTTCTGTCTCATTTTTGGGCAAAATGCTGATGCCCAACACATGCCCAAATCAGCTAACAGAACAAGAAGCCTGTAAACCAAGCAATCTATACTCATGTGACAATATTTACTCTACTTTATTCCTCTCAGAACAGATGGTTTGTCACTTCTCTGAGAAATTCCAATACGTTTACTTTTTTCAAACAATATCTTTGTGATATAATTAGGGGAAAATAAAACACAACACAACAAGTGAACAACACAAACAAATCAAACCCCTTGGGATAGCAAAATGTTGTACAGCACAGATAAAACAGAACCATTTGGGATGGGAAAATATTGTGCATTTCATGGAAGAAATGCAAATCAGTTCTTCCATTCATCTGTAAGGGAAGAACTCCTAGGACAAGGGCCAATGGGTTTAAACTGGAAGAGGGGAGATTGAAACTGGATGTTAGGAAGAAGTTCTTTTGAGTGAGGGTGGTGAGACACTGGCACAGGTTGCCCAGGGAGGTTGTGGAGCACAGAATCACTGAATGTGATCAAAGATCACATTCTGTGCTTCTGTGCTCCACAACCTCCCTGGAGGTGTTCAAGGTCAGGTTGGATGAGGCCTTCAGTGATCTTACTAATGGGAGGTGTCCCTGCCTATGTCAGGGGGTTGGAATTAGATGACCTTTGAGGTCCCTTCCAACCTTACTGTTTCATGATTCTATGATTCTATGGTAGAGACATATTACATAAGGGGTTGGAATTGGATGATCTTTGTGATCCCTTCCAACCTTACCATTCTATGATTCCTTGATTCTGTCATTCAGAAAGTAGCACAGCAGCTAAATTGCTAGTCACACATTCTTCTCTTCTTGTCTTAGAGTACATGGCTGAGCAGACCTGTGATATCTTAAGGCTGTCTCATAGTACATGACTGAGCAGACCTGTGATAGCTTAAGGCCAACATGTTTGACTCCAAGGTATTTTCCTTAGCTGTCATCACATGCAGATGCTTTACTTTTTAGCCTTCTGTGAAAGAGTTTTCCATTAATGCTTCTCTTGAACTGTCATCCTGATGCTAACTTTGCAATGCCTTGTCTGCTCCATAGTGCTCTTCCTCTGCATCCCTGAAGGCCTGGGACCTGCCTCTAATCCCAGACTACACATGGAGCAGCAAGAACTTTATCTTAGTAAAGACATGTCACTGACCCACTAACCTTGTGATTTTCAACCCCCACCACGTTTCACAGGATTTACAGAGAGCTGTTGAAAGAACAGCTCTACCTATGTTGTTTAGCAGTGTCAAGGCTGATCATTCTGATACAGACATAATTAATCAGATGCAAGAGTTAATGAGTTCAAAGAACAGAGTATGCCAAAGTTGTGGCACTTCATACAATGGCTAAGCAAAAGAAGGCTTGTGAATATTGACATCAGTGTGTTTCTGTGAAGTCTTTTTGTCACTTATCCTTTAGCTTTAATATCCCAGAGTCGGGCACCAAATATAATTTTAATTTATTGGGACCGTTTCATCATTTAGATAATATTCAAATACACACTTGCTGAGAAGCTTAAAATTATTAAAGCCTGAAGGACATTTACAAAAGGTTTATAATTATAAGTTACAAAAAAAAAAAATGTTTTAGAGGATGCTAAGGTCTGCTTTAAAGACTTTGCAAACAGCTAAATTCAAAGAAGCAATTCAGTCTGACTAGGTTAAACTTTGGGTGCCATGATCTATGTGACAGTTCTTTTCTTCTCCAGCCCACTCCCTCCACACCACTTTAGTCTGAGTTACATTGTGCGTATTTCGCATAGGAAAGCAAGATTTTTTAGGTGTGTTTTGGATTGAGTTTTATTTTGTTGGGTTTGGGATGGTTTTAGTTTGGTTTGGTTGGAGGTTGTAGCGGTGGTTGTGATGGTTGTTGGTTATGGCTGTGGTGGTGGTGGTTGTTCTCTTTGTTTTTGTGGCTGTGGTTGTTGTGGTGGTAGTGGTTGTTCTGGTTGTTGTTGTGGTTGTCATGACGGTGGTTATTCTGGTTGTGGTTGTCATTGTGGTGGTGGTTGTTCTGGTTGTTTTTGTGGTTGTGGTTGTTATTGTGGTGGTGGTTATTCTGGTTGTTTCTGTGGTTGTCATGGTGGTGGTGGTTGTTCTGGTGGTTGTTGTGATTGTTGTGATTGTTGTGGTGGTGTTTGTGGTGGCTGTTATAACAGTTGTGGTGGTGGTTGTGTTTGTCATTGTTTTTGTGGTTGTTGCTGTTTTACCTAACCAGCAGCTGGGGCTGAGAGTAATTCATCCTACTTGAGCTTAGACTCAGTCTTAGAGGTTTGAAGCTGTACTGCACATACTGAGAGCAATTCATCTCTCTTTTCTGCTGTGCCAAGTTGTTTGGAATACTCACTTAAGCATGCCATCTTCTACTCTGTCCACAAACAGAAATTTGCTACAACCATTGACCTAGTTTGGCCTTCAATCACCATCTTAAACTAGTTAAAACACCAAAGCCACAAACCCACCAAACACAACATCGTCTTGGGTTTTGGTTTGGATTTTTTTTTTCAGTGGAAATGAATTTGAAAGTCAGTATTTAAGTAATCTCTCTCTCTCCCTCTCTCTCTCTCTCTCTCTCTTTTTTTTTTTTTTAATTAAAGTAGCATCAAAAAGTCTTGTAAAGGGATGGAGGAAAAGATAGACTCCCTCCTGAGACCAGAAATATTTTTTTTTTTCTTTTAAATGCATGTTAAGTGACATCAACACAGGGCAGAGACTACTTCCAGAAGTCCTCTGGGAACACTGGCATCCCTCCAGCTGTAAATAATGTCACTATTTTAACTTTGAGCTGAATGCTAAAACCTTGCAAGCCTGTAAGGCTCAAGGAGTGAGAAAAATGCTTCGCAAACTCAGAATGAATTCAACATTTTGTTCCTGAATGTATTCTTTATCAGATAATGCTTAGAAACTCTCTCTACAGAGAAAAAAAGAATTAAAATTCTTGTGCTATAGTTATTAATGTAAACCAAGCATCTAAGCTTATAACTTTTACTTGTCATTCATAAAAGTTTTTCATTCTTTCTTCCCCAGTGCTTTTCTGCTTCAGTTAATTCTTTCATATATCATCAGCAGTATGAAAATAGAGATTTACACTTAATTAGACACAATCAATCAAGGGTGCTGTATTGAACTGGCACAGAAAAAAGGATTATCCTTGGGTCTAGGTAGTACTGTAACAGGGATCGGGTTTGAATTCTTTGCTTGAATTTTCATCACAAATCCAGTACAGTGTAGAGATGAAAGATGTGCACAAAATTAATATTTTATGTGGGATTAAAAGAAAATTACACAGTTACATCTCTATGAATACCATAAAGATACATCAAAAGCTACAAAATTCAGCAAAGGCATAAATCTAATTCCTAGCGGAAGAAAAAACTTTCCCTTAAGAAAGTAACTCAATTATCCCATCTGCTTCAGCGATTCCTGATGCAACACATCAGTTAAAAACCTTTAAGTTAGGCAAAGCAACGGACAAAAACAATTTAAAAATAAAAGGCAGGTTGCAAAACCCCAGAGCATTCCAACTCTTTCAAGTGGAAGAATGTAGGAACATTTTTTCCCCCCTATTTATACCATTCAGTACATGGTATTTATGTATTACACTACAGAGCAGCACGGATATTAACTCAGGAAAGCAGTATTATTACCAACTTCTTTCAAAGGGTTATTGTGAATATTCAAGCACCTTTTAAGTTCTGGCTGTTACAGGTTGAGGCCTTGGCTGTCTGAGCTTTCCAAATTCAGGCACAGATTCATCATTCAACCCCAGTTCCTCAAGAGACACTTAGCTAATTAGCCAAAGACCTTTCTTCTGGTAAGTGTATTCACAACACCAAAATGCCACTGGTAGTGCTGTTGGAGTTTACACACACACACACACACACGCACCAGATTAACCAGATTGACTCAACCAGCTGGAAGGTTAGGAATGAACCTGTAAATGTACAAATTAAGCATATATATATATATATATATATATATATATATATATATATACATACACACACACATATATACATATATATATATACATATGTACATACATATATATATATATATATATATATATATATATATACATACACACACACACACATAGGGAGGTGGTGGAGTCACCATCCCTGGAGGTGTTCAAGGTGGGCTTGGATGTGGCACTTGGTGCCATGGTCTAGTCTTGAGGTCTGTGGTATCGGTTTGGACTTGATGATCTTTGAGGTCTCTTCCAATCTTGGTGATACTGTGAGACTGTGATACTGTGATATATCTATATATACACACATACATATACATATACGTATATCTATATATACATACATACACACACATATATATATACACACAATATTTATTACAGATATTTGCAACTATATACTGTAATATACAAGTTAAAAGCAATACAGAAATACAAAACCCCTCCTAGCAGCCAGAGTGCCCAGGAGGGGTTTCTGTAAGGGATTCTTTGGACTCTTAGTCTCAGCATTGCTGCCTAGCAGTCACCACTTCCTGGCTTTAGCATCCTGTTGTGGTGGTGGAGTACATCTTATGGATAGTCCCCAACAAACTCTTATATTAAGAAAGGCTTACAAAAGATTGCAGATCAGGTATGAATTGCTCAAAAAAGAAAGAAGGGATTTGTGGAAGAATTTCTTGAAGATCGTGGGTAGAGCCTAGTGGCAGTGAGCACCCCTAAACATTGAGACTTTGCCCTTGAAGTGTCCTCAAAGGGCATGAAAGAAGGAAGTACGCGATGGTGAAAGAGCAAAAAGAGGACGTCAAGCAGGACTAAAAACCACAAGGCTACCCACAGAAGGCAGCGCTGACATTTAGCAATATAACCAATCATATTTGAGAAAGTGAGTAAGTGTCTATGGGAACTATAAAAAAAATTACCTGCATACTCCTCAATAATAATAAGAAAAATCAATGGAGAAGAAGAGACTTCAACAGAGAAGAAAATATCTGGAGACTTCAACAGGGAAGGAAACATCTGGAGATTTCAACAGAGCCTGGAACGTAGATTTTTCATCCCTCTGTGGTGGTGGTAATTAGTTGCATTTTCTACGGGTCTCTTGCTTTAGGGATTCTAACTTCCTTCTCTCTTTCCCCCTCTGTCCTATTGCTCTTCTTGGTTGTGGCAGAAAATAAAGTTTAAAAGGTTGTACAGCATTTGACCTCATTTGTGTCTTAGTCTCACTCTTGGGATCACCCAAAAAACACACCCAATATTGGATCGGGACAGATTCCAAACACCTCTTCACCTTCTTTCCACCCTTTCCCTTATCTCAGAATCTCTCTTACATGCAGGGTGAACTGGAAAGGTCAGTAGGAGGAGTTGGAAGCAGAATGATCAGTTGAGAATGTGAAGTTCAGGCAAAAGAGTTAATATGGCAACAGTGCAGGTTCAGGCAGAAAAGTTCGTATGGTGATAGCCAGGTAGAGTCTGACTTTATCTTTGTTTATGTCCTTGTTTTTATATAGCTCTGTATCTATCTATCTGTCAATCTATCAAACTATCTATCTATCTATCTATCTATTTATCTATTTTATATAGAGCTCAGTAGAACAAATGGGTAATACAGACATCACCTTATTTTCATTTCACAGCCAATAATCTAATTTCTCTCATTAAGATATTCCAATTAGCCTCAAACCAGCACAAACACAGTACTGGCGTCCTCTTGAGCCTCCCAAAAATACATGTTTACAGTCAGTCAGCTGTTATCACAAAAATAAGTGTGTAGAATCATCTCTGAGGGAGTTTTACCTCAGCTCCTGGGCTAAAGAAGGGATTCCTCTAAGGTTCTGGTTTCTACTTTTCTCTAGATCTTCTGAAAAATTTTAGCTAGTTTCATGTTCCAAGGCTTGAAAGAGCCACAAGTGAAAACAATTTTTAAATTCCTACAACAAAGCAAAGGAAACAAAACAAAACAAAACAAAACCAAAAGTAGTAAAACCAACAAAATTAACCAAACAAGGGGAAAAAAAAGGAAAAAACAAAAAAAGAAAAAAACCAAATCTAACTCCCAAACCAAATAAAACAACTCTGAAAAGCCCATGGACACATTCATACATTCATTATATTAATTCTTCCCGCAGACTGCTGAGTTATTGGAACAATTAATCTGCCTACAAAGCCAATTTGAAACTTTAAAACACTTACATTTGCTCCTTTGGGGTATTAGGTAGCAATTACACATTCTCATACTTGTGACAATTCAAATGCAAACACCTCAGAATACTCCTTTGAAATGAAAACTTAATTTCTGTCTCATACTGCATTTATAAGCTAGAAAAAACAGAGATGCAGAGTTATATATACACACATACAAACATGTCAGCATAAAGCTGAAAAGGACAATACCAATGAAAATTAAAAAAAAACCAAAAAACAATCTTTGAACATCTTTTCTCTAAATCCACCTCAACATTTTCAATGTTTTACCAACACCACAGGTGTTTTTCACTATTTATTCTTCAGAATTCCACTTAATTCATACACTAAAAACACCCCTGAGCTTTAATGTCAAATTCTACCCCTTTACTCTACTCTCTTCAGACCCCACCTGGAATCCTGTGTACAGTTCTGGAGCCCCATGTACAACTCTGGAACCCCCAGCACAGGAAGGACATGGGACTGTCTGAGCCAGTTCAGAGGAGGCCACCAAGATGCTGAGAGGGTTGCAGTAGCTGTGCTGTGAGGACAGGCTGAGAAGAGTTGGGGCTCTACATCCTGCAGAAGAGAAGGTTTCCAGGACACTTTGGAGTGGTCTTCCAATACAAGTTCTTTGCAGTGAGGGTGATGAGACATTGGCACAGGTTGCCCAGGGAGGTTGTGGCTGCTCCCTCCTTGGAGGTATTCAAGGCTAGGTTGGATGAGGCCTTCAGAGACCTGTACTAGTGGGAGGTGTCCCTGCCTATGGCAGGGGGTTGGAACTAGATGATCTTTGAGGTCACTTCCAACCTTACCATTCTATGATTTTATGATTCTAAGAGCACTGGTGGAGTCTTTGCATCAGTCATGGAAACTTTATCCAGGTTACAGCAGGCTCTAGCAATAACTACTGATAATATCTAACATGAACTGAACTCGATTGAACTGGCAGAGAAGGTTGCTGTGGGCAGTNCGATTGAACTGGCAGAGAAGGTTGCTGTGGTCAGTGTGCCGCTGGCAGTCAATACTCCGCTTGGCCACTAGAGGGACTCAAGGAGCTCCTTTCTGCTCACGGCAGAAGGCAATGGTGAGGTAAAAGAGGCTTGAAGTATTCACTCACACAATGATCTCCTGGCTTGTGGGGTCAGCCACAGCTTCAGACAGCACCCAAAGGCTTTCAGGGAATTCTTGTCACCCACTGAGACTTCTGCTTCTTCCTGGGCTGCCGGGGAAAGAAGGCAGACAAGCTTTGACCTAGTCCTGATCTCCTCTGGATGATCTGTGTTATCTCCAGGACTTCCTGTCTTGGCAGGATGCTTTCGGATGCAGGCAGGATGCAATGCCATGTGCAGTCTGAGCATGGTGTCAGGCTGGCTGTGCAGGCTGAGTGCCTGCAGGCATTTAGAGCCTGCTTCTGGTAAGCTCTTGGCAGGCAGTTTGCAGGCAGTTCAAGATATGAAGCAGCACCAATACAACATCAGGCAGATACAAGGGCAGAGTACATTGTGATACCTGCATCTCCCTTTTTATCAATACAGCCCAAGACTAATGTGCCTTTGGACACAGAATAGCCAATCAGAATGGCAGTTAACTAAGCTTGACTATATCAGGTGAAGTCATAGGCTTGCTTTATCCTTTTTAGGGCAGAACTCTGGCCCTACACAAGGCAGGCACAAGCTGAACCTTNTGGTAAGCTCTTGGCAGGCAGTTTGCAGGCAGTTCAAGATATGAAGCAGCACCAATACAACATCAGGCAGATACAAGGGCAGAGTACATTGTGATACCTGCATCTCCCTTTTTATCAATACAGCCCAAGACTAATGTGCCTTTGGACACAGAATAGCCAATCAGAATGGCAGTTAACTAAGCTTGACTATATCAGGTGAAGTCATAGGCTTGCTTTATCCTTTTTAGGGCAGAACTCTGGCCCTACACAAGGCAGGCACAAGCTGAACCTTTGTACCTTGTTTACCACAGGATGCAAAGGGCCAGGGTCCTTAGACTCAGTGGCTTCAGGTTCTTTTTCCTCTTTCCCCCAGTTGCTTCTCCCTAAAACAGAAGGAGGGAGAGCAGAAAAACATCTCTGGGCAAGCCAGAACATGGATAAGCCTATTTTGGCCTCCTTAGGCCTACCACAACACCTGCTTAGTATCCTTATGCAAAAAAACCCAACAACAACAACAACAAAAAAAACCCCCAACATCTGACTTGCAAGATGATTTTTAAACTTGGTTCTGAAGGGAGCAACAGTTTACATGACAACTTGGTTGTTTCTCCTATTTGGTCTTTGGCTCAGGAAAAAAAAAAATCTTAAAATTAATTTTGATTTAAGATAGAAGACACATCTTTCTTGTTTTGTAACCTAAAAGGAATGGGACTTAAAGCACTTAACGTGTAGAATTTTAATGGAAAATGAGCAGCAGGACTGAGAAATCTTCAAACAGCAGTGCAAAGAAATGTGGAATAACAGACTCCCCGAAGAAGTGGGCAAGGAAGCTGACTTGCAAAAGGAGACCTCAGCTCATATTTGTCTGCTTGCTTTCTTCACAACAAATTGAGGTCTGCCACTTCGCTGCTGAGTGCTAATGTGCTATAAGATATTCTGCAGGAGTTCCATACTGCATAAAGTGTTTTATTGCTAAGTAAACATGACAAAATAAAGAGCTCAGGGTCTCACCTCTCACACAGGTGCCCTAAAAGAAAAGGCTACAAAGTATTTTTTTTCTCTGTCTCAATGAATATTCATTTAAGTAAAACAGTTTCTGTAGGAGAGACAGAACATCATAGAAGCAGTCTCCGTAGCCAAAGAAGACAGGATTTGTAGTCCAGGAGTAATTAATTAATGTGAAATTACAAACTCCCGGGGTAAACTGTGCCAGTGTCTCACCACCCTCACGGCAAAGAACCTCTTCCTTACAGCTAGATCATTATAGACTGGGTTAGAACCAATAAAACAGTCAGTACCTTCTCATCTATTGATTATTTTCAAGCATTTAAAACTTGATCAAATAAGGAGAAAAAAAGACCAATCAACCACCAACGAGAACATAACCCTGTGGCAGGACACACCCAAGTCTCTGCCCCAGCAGAGGTTTGAATGGGGTGCAAAACTGTTTTCCTTCACCTCTGGTTCCAGGGGTTTGGAATGTGGAAAGAAGTAGGTGCCAAGTTCCATACTCCACCCCCAAAAGCTTGAATGGGGGAGAGCAAATCTCCCCAGTATATAGATATGGCAACTGGACACAGTGTCTAGGAGGACCTTGAGTGGCATCTTGAGTGGGACATTGACTTGGACCTTGAGGGGGACCTTGAGTCGGACCTAGAGTCAGACCTAGAGTCAGACCTTGAGGGGCATCTGGCAGCAGGGTGAGGACAAAGCTCCCAGTCCCTGCTTTGGCACCGCCGCATCCTGACTGCTTGCTGCAGGGAGCTGCCTCTGCCTCAGTCTACCACCATTGATGGGTACACTGACGAGCAACCTGACTTGGCCCTGTGCTACCCCACGCTCTGTGCCCATGGCAGCAGTGTCTGCAGTCACTTTGGGCTCTGGCAGGTTCACTCCCTGTGCCATTAATCCACTGCTGGATCACAATTTGCAGTTGCAGACACTGCCGCAAAGGAGCCAAGGGACCAGCTCCAAATTGCTGCTGCACTGCCCTGAGTAGCACAGACCTGCCCTAGGGCTCCAGGCTGCCTTTAGTTGGAAGTGAGGCAAAACTGGTTTGGGGCAAACCTTTTCCAATCGTCTGATTTTCCTGAGTTACTGAATTCCCTATAAGCACCCTTGTGAAGGTCTTCCGCAACGGATTTTGAACCAAATCTAACTAATTTATATAGAGTTGTGGGCAAGGTTCTTGGAAAATAAATAACTACAGATTTTATAATTCCTACCTCTTTAATTCCCACAACCAATTCAAATCCTTTCTGAAAGTATAAAGAGAAAGGTTTTGAAAAAAAAGTCACAGAGGCTGGTGAGGGGGAAAAAAAAAAAAAGGACCATGTTTTCAAGGCATTTAACAAATAAAAACAATGATAAGCTAATTCTGAACTACAGATGCTTTTCCAGTCAAAGGAATATTTTGAATATTCAAGCACCTTTTAAGTTCTGGACACTTCAATGCAAAGCCTTGGTTGTCTGTGCATTCCAAATTCAGGCATTGATTCATCACTCATCCTCAGTTCCTCCATTAATCCTCAGTTTCTCAAGAGATATTTATCTCTTTAACCCCAAACCTTTCTTCTGGTAAGTGTATTCACAGCGCCAAAATGCAATGCAGTGCTGGTGTCCCCTTAAGCCTCCCAGAAATACGTGTTTCCAGTCAGTCAGTTGCTAGCATAAAAATAAGTGTGTAGACTCATCTCTGAGGGAGTTTTGCCTCAGTTCCTTGGCTAAAGAAGGGGTTTCTGGTTTCTACCTTTCTCTAGATCTTCTGAAAATCTCTGCCTTGTAGCAAAAGCTTCATCTCCCAAGGTTCGAAAGAGCCACAAGTAAAAACAATTTTTAAAAGCCTACAATGAAACAAAGGAAATGAACAAAAAGAAAAATCCCCAAACAAAACCAACCCCCCCC
>VWZE01001795.1:0-28237 GCA_013396675.1 Eubucco bourcierii | reverse complement strand
TTTTTTTTTTTTCACAGAATCACAGAATTAAGCAGATTGGAAAAGACCTCCAGGATCATGGAGTCCAACCTATCACCTAACCCTTCTAATTAACTAACCCATGGCACTAAGTGCCTCATCCAGCCTCCTCTTAAACACTTCCACTCCCTCCGTTGGCAACCCATTCCAATGCCAATCACTTTTTCTGTGAAGAACTGGAACATTTGTGGAAGATCTACTTTATTGGTGAAATAAAATGTATGTGTTTCAATTAATTCTTGCCATTTCCAGTCAGTGGTTTTGGAGAATTTCCATTACAAATGTAGGAGCCATATGGATATGCTCTCAAATTTGCTGCTGAGATGAGTGGGCACAACTCCACTTGCATTTAATGAAATCATGCCAACTCGTTCCAACACCAGTTCTGGCCCCTAGTGTCTCAGTTGGAAGCAGCCCTAACTCATACAGCTCTGTATACCAATGGCAAGTCTCCAATTTTCCTTGTTTCACATAAAAAAACCCCAACCAAACAAAAAACAACCCCCCCCCCAAAAAAACACAAAAAACCCAAACCAAAACAAAAAAACAAAACCAACAATCTCCCCTCAAAAAAAACCCCACCAAAAACCAACCAAACCAAACCCTTGTACAGTTTAATTGTATAAGCTTATTGATATTCTCTGGATTTGGCAGAGTTAATCAAATGAACTACAGTTATGTTTTTTTCATTTTTGTGAACTGACTGAAAATAAGCTGGACATGTTCACAGCTAAATTATTGATCCAAACTGTAGCTCTGCACGAGTTTTAAAGCACAGAGAGGTCAAGTGGTTCTCCAAGGGATGACTTTCTTCAGTGGAATGTTGAGTGAGTTTGCTTGGAAGTGTCTTATAGAAAACTGCATCAACTTTCTTCTATGAGGAATTTAAACACCTTCATTATAGGTTTAGTAGAATCTCCAAAATTCTGAACTTTAGCTCAGATGTGTTTAACCCACCAGCCAGCAGCTGCTGTGAGGACTCATTAATAAATAAAGACAAGAGACAAAGCAAGAGCAACCAACACCCTGAAACAAAACTGAAAACCTAGGGCAGCTTGTTTGTTTTTCAGGTTGTAAATAATGTAACAGAATAACAGAATTAACCAGGTTGGCAAAGACCTCTAGGNCAGGTTGGAAAAGACCTCTAGGATCATCGAGTCTAACCTATCACCTAACTCTTCTCATTAACTAACCCATGGCACTGAGTGCCTCATCCAACCTCCTCTTAAACACCTCCAGGGATGGGCACTCCACCACCTCCCTGTGCAGCCCATTCCAATGCCAATCACTCTTGCTGGGAAGAACTTTTTCCTAATGTCGTGGTAGGCCTAAATAGGCCCAAGGTGGGCTTGTACATGTCCAGGTTTGCCCAGGCATGATCCCCTGCTCCCCCTTCTTCTGTGCTGGGGATGGTGGCCATGGGAAATGGGACAAAAGCCCCAGCTTCACCTAATACAGGCAAACCAGGCAAACCGCCGTCCTGATTGGTTCATCTGTGTCCAAAGGCCCATCAGTCTTGGGATGAATGGATATAAAGGATGAGCAGGTAGCACATTTGGCTTGGTGCTATTGTTCTCGCTGCTATTGTATCGAGGTCTGCTTATTACCTCATTGATCCTGAGCTGGGTGAGACCCCAGCAAGCAGGATCAGGCTCTGATGCCTCCACGTGTTCAGCCTGCACAACCAGTGTGACACCATGCCAGGTCTGCACATCACAGACCTCTACCTGCACATGAGAGCCTGCTGCCAAGAGAGCCAGGACCAGGTCAGTGACAAGAAGGAACTAATAATGGACACCAGAGATCCAATATGGATCATAAAGAGGTGACAACTTTATTGCGAAGTATGTGCTCTTTTATACATTTCTCGGTAATATATTCATCAAGCTGCATTCTGATAAGCTGAAGCTCTAAGGGTTCCATCTTCATGGCACGCCTACTTGTGGTTACAGCTCTCAAGTATAGGTCACTACTACATATAATTAGTTCATATTATTTATGTAAGCATTCTGTTATCTAAGCAAGACTCTCACAGATGTATCCCTCTTCGTGAGAACCTAAGAGGGGAGTTAGTGGTAACCAAGGAGAAAGCCAATTAAGCTGGGCACATCCCTGCATATAACCTTGGAACAGTGAGATCAAACACAGTAGACTGATCTGCTGGCCTTGTGTTATATCTGCACAGATGCAGGGTAGACTTAGAACAAAGAACTAACAGTAGTGTGTATCAGAACAGCCAACTTTCCCATAACACATACTCATCCTGCCACTGCTGCTTGCCCACCATCAGGCTAAATTAAGAGCCATGCCCCTGCTCCTGCAACCATTCTGCAACAGGTCAGAGATGTCTGCCTCCTTTTTCTGAAGCACCCAGGAGCGTGGGGAAACTCCAAAGCCTCTAACAGCTTCTGATCCGGCAGCAACCCTACCATGTGCTTTGGGTATTGTCCCAGGATGTTTTCGTGAGTAAATACTTCAAGCATCCTATAATCACTAATCACCTTCTACCATAAGCAGAAAGGAACTTCCTGCATCGCATCCACCCAGCAGCTAAGCAGGATAACTAGCTGCAAGCAGTGTAAGTGACTGCACAAACCTTCTCTGCCAGTAAAAATGTTTGCTTATGCTATTGCCTTTAAAGTGTTCCAGTTTACCTGTCCCCTGTATGTGTAAATTTCCAAAATGTGTGTTTTTGAACATTGCAAACAAGGTTTCTGGTGAGATTTAATGTTAATAAACAGTTTTCACAGTTATTAACAATCTCTATCTGGATATCAAAAAGTGATATCATTATTAATAGTGAATCGTTTTCACTACACCTAACATCCAGTCTGAATCTTCCCTGGCACAGCTTGAGCCTGTGTCCTCATGTTCTGTCCCTGGGTGACTGGCAGCAGAGCACAACCCCACCCAGCTACAACCTCCCTTCAAGTAACTGCACAGAGCAGTGAGGTCTGCCCTGAGCCTCCTCTTCTGCAGGTTGTACACCCCCATCTCCCTCAGCTTCTCCTCACAGGGCTGTGCTCCAGGCCCCTTACCAGCTTTGCTGTCCTTCTCTGGGCACCTTCCAGTACTCAACATCTCTCTTGAATTGAGGGGCCCAGAACTGGACACAGCACTCAAAGTGTGGCCTGACCAGTGCTGAGCACAGGGGCAGAAGGACTGCCCTGGTCCTTCTGTTTCTGGCCATGCTGTTTCTGATTCAGGCCAGGATGCCATTGCCCTTCTTGGCCACTTGGGCACACTGCTGGTTCATGTTCCTACCACTCTGTAGTACTGCACACAGACACTGCCTTGTACTTTACAGGTTCTAAGAAACTGGTTCTAAGGAGTCTGCTTTCTCACAAAAGTCAGACACAAACTACCTCACTGTTAAAAGATCATTGTCATAGCCTCCTGCCTGTCCCACTGTCTTAAAGGAGGAGGCTGGATGGGGCACTTAGTACCATGGTTTAATTAATTAGAAAGATTAGGTGATCTTTCTTCAATTGTCAACTACAAAGAGTCTGCTGAAGGTTCATGGATTGTGAAATGCTGTTTTGTAGGGGAATACTTTGTATTAAATGGACATGTGAGCAATCCAACCTGTGCTAACTGCTGATTGTGAACTGAAAAGTTTCACAAACTGCATGAAGGTTCATCTGAAGGGCAAGGACATCATCTGAGAGTAGCTCAGGGGAAATGGACAACAACAGGTGATCAAAGTAAAAACAAAGACTCATGTGAAGCGTTTGAACAGATAATAATGAACCAATGATTTGGACCAATTGCTTAATGACACAGAGCTTGTGCCTTAACGATTTGGACCAATTGCTTAATGGCACAGAATTTGTGCCTTAATGATTTGAATCAATGGCTTAATGCCACAGAGCTTGTGCCTTAGTGATTTGGACCAATTGCTTAATACCACAGAGCTTGTGCCTTAATGATTTGGACCAATTGCTTAATACCACAGAACTTGTGCCTTAATGTTCTGGACCATGCCTTGTGCCTTAATGTTCTGCTTAACACTGAACTAACCCACACAACCTGTTAGAAAGCATCAAAGCGTATGATCCTATTCACTAAATGGGCATTGGTTAGATCATATTGGTCTGCATACAGCTTCATCCAGGAGATTCTGCACTGATTCTCTATTAAATCTTGGCCACTGCATTCCATAACTGCAAAATAAACCTCACGTTTCCTTAAAAAGCTCCATTAAAAGTATTTCCTTTCAGAGTCGGACATATTTTAGAACTTATAAATAAATCTCATCTGAAGAAAAAAATAAATAAATCACGTTTTGCACAGATTTAATACAAAGCATAATCTCCTCCCAAGAACTTGCAGAGGTCCTGGAGGCAAAGTGATCTTCAAAAGGTTTGAGTCTGCGGTCAGGTTCTGTGCAGTGTCGTTCCAAGTTTAAAACCAAAGTTAAAAACTGGAAGATTTGCAACCCAAGGTTTTGCAAATACCTGGAGATGCCTCAATGCTTCATGTAGTACTTGCCAGCTTGTTGTGAGTTGTTTACACTGTGGCTCTAGAGAACTTAAATTATGACAACCTGATTAAAACTGGTGACAGACTCCAATGAACTAATTAAGTCAGGCACAAATGTCATCTGCACAACATAAGTAAAACATATTTTGCCTAACGATCTGAAAATAATTAAATGATGCAACAGGATCTTGTGCAGAAGCCTCCTCATCCTACCCCTTCCCTATTCTCTCTTTTTGTCCTTTTACAGCTCTTGCACTCCTCACTCCCTGTTCACTTTTAACAAAACCATCTTAGGTTGTAACCTGCTGCCCCAGGGTACAATTCAAGATTGTGAGCACTCCATTTCCACTTCACATTTCACTGTATTCATCTTCTCTCCTGTATCAACACAACTGTGGATCATCTTTAATATCAGTATTAAAGAGTATCAGACTTGAGTAATAATGACAGTGATGATGGAACAGTGTTCATAGAATCAAAGAATAGTTTGGGTTGGAAGTGACCTCTAAGATCATCCATCCAGTTCCACCATCCCTGTGCCATAGGCAGGGACACCTCCCAGTAAAACAGGTCACTCAAGACCTCATCCAACCTGACCTTGAACACCTCCAGGGAGGTTGCCCAGCACAGAAGCACCCAACATGATCAAAGATCACATTCAGTGCTTCTGTGCTCCAAAACCTCCCTGGGCAACCTGTGCCAGTGTCTCACCACCCTCACTCCAAACAACTTCTTCCCAACATCCAGTTCCAATCTCCCCTCTACCACTTCAAACCCATTCCCCTTGTCCTGGCATTACAAGACCTTTTCAATAGTCCCTCCACAACCTTCCTGGAGCCCCCTTCAGATCCTGAAAGGCCGCTTCAAGGTGTCCTGGAAGCCTTCTCTTCTCCAGGCTGCAGAGCCCCAACTCTGTCAGCCTGTCCTCACAATAGAGCTGCTGCAGCCCTCTGAATGAATCAGATGAGGCTTTCGGTAACCTGATCTACTGACAGATAGCCTAGCTCATGACAGGACAGGTTGGACTTAAGGTTCAACACAAACGATTCTGTGGTCATGGCAACATCAGCCAATACCTGCAGCATATTTATTTGAGTGATCTCTCATAACAGAAACTCTTCCAGTCAGATTTCAATTTGGGAATTCTACTTGAGCATTTCTCACACAAGAAAGATGTAGCCCAGACAGCAAATCATGTCCTAGGGCTGCAGCAAGAGCAGTGTGACCAGCAGGGCAAGGGAGGGGATTCTACCCCTTTGCTCTGATCCACAAGGATCATCCAGTTCCAACCCCCCTGCCATGCCCAGGGACACCTCACACTAGATCAGGCTGGCCACAGCCTCATCCAGCCTGGCCTTAAACACCTCCAGGGATGAGGCTTCCACCACCTCCCTGGGCAACCCCTGCCAGGCTCTCACCACTCTCATGCTCAACAACTTCCTAACATCCAGGTTGGATCTCCCCATTACCAGCTTTGTTTCATTCCCTCCCAGTCCTGTCACTCCCTGATAGTCTAAAAAGTCCCTCCCTTGCTTTCTTGTAGCCCCCTTCAGCTACTGCAAGGCCACAAGAAAGTCACCTGGAAGCCTTCTCCTCTCCAAACTGCGCAGTTCCAGTTCCCTCAGTCTCTCCTCACAGCAGAGCAGCTCCAACCCTCTGCTCATCCTTGTGGCCCTTCTCTGAACACCTTCCAGCACCTCCACATCCCTCTTGTCCCATGGGCTCCAGCACTGGATGCAGTGACCCAGGTGGGATCTCAGTAGTGGGGAGTAGATTCAGTCTAGAGTTTCTTGTTTCTCAACTGCTTTTTATGTCTGTCCTTTGTTTTGTTTTTTGTTTTTGTTTTGGTTTAGTTTATTGTTGTTGTTTTCATTTAAATAATAAATTTTTATTTAAGGAACTGGAACTGAATCTGGTATGATTAAATTTAACATTTTAAAGCCAGACACTTTCAGCAGGCAATACAGACACTAACACATTCTGAATGTAAGAGGTATGTATTTGCTCCCATTTGTAGTCCTAATGAGAATTCTGAATTCAGAGGAAGATTCTGAGGGAGGGTGTAAGGAGTGGTGTTGAGGAGATGAAGAAGGAAAATTTAAATATGATACAGAATAAAAACGTAAAGGAAGGGGGAAACTACAAATCTTTCTTTTTCAGATACTCTGAGAATTTTGCAAGAGAATTGCATTTTAATGTTTCTCACAGCATATACACACTTGGACCATTTACTGAACTAATTTGCTATAGCTGTGCAAACCCAGTGCCTTCCATTTAATTTCTGGTGCAAGAAAGCTAAGCAGTTTCTAGACTGTGCTATGTTTTACATTGCTCCTCCTGTCTTTTCCAAACACATTTTTTGCATTCTGGGGCAAAACAAAACAAAGCAAAGCAAGACAAAACAAAACAAAATGAAATTAAATATATCAAAGCAAAACAAAACGAAATGAAATTAAACGAAACAAAACAAAACAGAATGAAATGAAATAGAACAAAGCAAAACAAAACAAAACAGAATGAAACAAAACAAAACAAAATGAAACATAGCAAAACAAAATAGAACAAAACCAAACCAATCCAAACAGAACAAAACAAAACAAAACAGAATGAAACCAAACCAAACCAAACAGTACAAAAAGAACAAAAAGGAAAAGAACCAAACCAAACAAAATTGAACAAAGCAAAACAAAAGAGAACCAAACCAAACCAAACAAAACAAAACCGAATGAAACAAAACAAAACAAAGCAAAACAGCACAAGAAACAACACTCTTTTTCTCTCCCATTCTTTTCATCTTTCCCCTTTTCTCCTGTCAATATTTTTTCCTATTTGCAGCTGACTAAAGGTTCCCTCTCTTACAAACATAGTTATTCAGTCATACAGTGATCAAGATCCAGCAGTATCTAACTTTATCTCGCCAGCTGAGTAATGACTAGAGACAGGCCTGAACTGAGCAATGTAGTGCCAGCTGGTAAATGAAGCACATTTGACTCCCAGGGATCAGTGCTGTGCTGGGTCCTGTTCAATATCTTTGTTGATCATCTGGACCGGGGGATTGAGTCCAGCATCAGTGGGTTTGCAAATAACATCAAGTTAGGAGCAAAAGTGGATCTGTTGCAGGGTAGGAGGGCTCTGCAGAGGGACCTGGACAGGTTGGATGGGTGGGCAAAGGCCAATGGGATGAGATTGAACAAGTCTCAGTCCAGAGTTCTACACTTTGGCCACAACAACTCCAAGCAGTGCTACAGGTTGGGGACAGAGTGGCTGGAGAGGAGCCAGGCAGGGAGGGACCTGGGGGTGCTGGTAGAGAATAGCTGAGGATGAGGTAGCAGTGTGCCCAGGTGGGTAGCAGAGCCAATTGCATCCTGGCCTGGATCAGGAGCAGTGTGACCAGCAGGAGCAGGGAGGTTATTTTGTCCCTGTTCTCAGCACTGGTCAGACCACACCTTGAGTGTTGTGTCCAGTTCTGGGCCCCTCCATTCAAGAGAGATGTTGAGGTGCTGGAAGGTGTCCAGAGAAGGGCAGCAAGGCTGGTGAGGGGCTTGGAGCACAGCCCTGTGAGGAGAGGCTGAGGGAGCTGGGGGTGTGCAGCCTGCAGAAGAGGAGGCTCGGGGTAGACCTCATTGCTCTCTGCAGCTACCTGAAGGGAGGTTGTAGCTGGGTGGGGTTGTGCTCTGCTGCCAGGCACCCAGGGACAGAATGAGGGGACACAGCCTCAAGTCGTGCCAGGGGAGGTCTAGACTGGATGCTAGGAAGAAGTAATATGGAGGTTATATGGGACCACCCATGCTGACCCTGATAAGGAGACCTTTCATATTCAGCAGTCAGGGATCCACAGAACAGTTAACCCCACTAGGGTCACACAGACCATTTGGCCTCAGGGCAACCTCAACCAGTTCCTTGTCCTTGTAAGAAGGACGTGCAACTGTTGGAGTGGGCCCGGAGGAGGTCATCAAGATACTGAGAGGGTTGCAGCATCTCTGCTGTCAGAACAGGCTGAGAGAGTTGGGGCTCTGCAGCCTGCAGAAGAGAAGGCTTCCAGGAGAACTTGGAGTGGCTTCCAGGATCTGAAGGGCTGGGGAAGGACTACTGACAAGGTCTTGTAATGACAGGATGAAGAGGAATGGTTTTGAAATGGTTTTTGGTGAGAGGCCTTGAGCACAAGCCCTATGAGGAGAGGCTGAGGGAGCTGGGACTGTTTAGCCTGGAGAAGAGGAGGCTCAGGGGGGACCTTCTTGCTGTCTACAACTACCTGAAGGGTGGTTGTGGCCAGGAGGAGGTTACCTTCTTCTCTCAGGCAACCAGTGACAGAACAAGAGGACACAGTCTCAGGCTACGCCAGGGCAAGTTTAGGCTGGAGGTGAGGAGGAAGTTCTTCACTGAGAGAGTAATTTGTCACTGGAATGGGCTGCCCAGGGAGGTGGTGGAGTCACCGTCCCTGGAGGCGTTCAAGGCAGGTTTGGACATGGCACTTAGTGCCATGGTCTAATCTTGAGGGCTGTGGTGATGGGTTGGACTTGATGATCTCTGAGGTCTCTTCCAACCCTTGCGATACTGTGATACTGTGTGATACTGTGAAGTGGGAGAGGGGAGATTGAAACCGGATGTTAGGAAGAAGTTCTTTCCAGTGAGGGTTGTGAGACACTGACACAGGTTGCCCAGGGAAGTTGTGGAGCACAGAAGCACAGAATGCGAGCACATTCTGTGCTTCTGTGCTGCACAACCTCCCTGGAGTTGTTCAGGACCAGGTTGGATGAGGCCTTGAGTGACCTATTTTACTGGGAGGTGTCCCTACCTATGGCAGAGGGGTTGGGACTGGATGAGCTTCGGGGACCCTCCCAACCCAAACCATTCCATGAAATTCTATTCCATTATAGCAGAAGAGCCTGCAGGAAGCTCCAATCACTGAGTTACACCATTTACCTGGCCTGGTTTTTAACTGATAACTCTGTAATATGTGCTTACATCTTGACAACATCCTTAAGCAATAGGCTTGCTTTCTTGCAAGGAAGGACCTCGAAAGATCAAAATGGGGGAGAACTGCTCTCCACAGACAGCCTCTGCAGAACACGCCATAGGAACATGCCAGGCTGCACTGATGCTGCATGCATGCAGGATGCCCATCACCTGAAGGGACACAATATTTACTTGCTGTCTGTATTTCTCTTTTTATTCTGCCTTACCGAATCAGTTATCTCATGAAGTTGTTCGGTCTTGGGGTTTTCTTAGTGAGATCCAGAAAGAAGCTTGCAACTTCTCTCTCTCTCCATCTAAGAAGTCAGCTCACAAATAAAGAAGGAAATAAAGAAATGGCACCATAAAGGTTAACAATGCTATTCTTGACTGCCTTAAGCACTAAACTATACAGAACAACTCTAGTGGCTATGAAACAAATAATCAGAGGTCATCCAGAGCTGGTCATGGTGAATTCCAAGCTTTGCCTCCTGACTTTCGCAGAGTAAGGTTGTACTTACCTCAAAATGGAAGAGAATTTTTATGGTACAATAACCATAAAATGGATGAAGGTTTTTGAGGGATATTGGAGGTTAGCAAGCATCAGGTTTTATTCTAAATGGAATATATATTTATTTATTTATTTTATATATATATTTATCAAGATCACAGATTCTACAGAAAATAATGACAGAATTTAGTATCAAAGATGTCAGGAATGAGGACCACATGGTTATTGTGAGAAATAACATTTAACCTTTCTCTTGCAGCTGATGGAGGCCAGTGCAGTATTTTATTATCAGCATTGGCAGGTGATTTATTACCACTGTTTCTACTCCAGTAAAACCACATTAGGTTGTGCTCGATGTATCATTTGTTATCTTCAAACTCGCTGCACACTTTCTGCATGCATAATCTCTTCCTTGTAACACACTCCAACAGAAAATGGTAAATATTTAAGTCATGATTCCAGATTCATCAGAAGCCTAGGGACTGAAATACAGTAGCTAAATGGCTTGTGTCAGACCATATTTGATGCCAACATAAAGCTTAATTCTTGCAAGGAGTGATGTAATGCATCTCCACACCAGCCGCGCATAATAGTACATTAAGGCAGATTCAGGGGTGACAGAAAATAAATCATTGGCAGGTTTCAAAGGAGAGCAGAATTTTATGAAATACATCCAGGGCAGCTATGATGGTGCTGTTTGCTTGTGTAACAGCAAACCTGGCATCCAAAAAAACCCTATGAGATAACCTTTCAGACACAACTATTATATGAATTGTGCCCGAAGCCTTTGGAACACAAAGGGATGAAGGGCAAAACTTCCTTTAACTTCAGCAGGACCAAGTATTTGTGTCAGAGGTTGTTCCTCTGGTGTTAATGGAAACACAAAGTTGCCCAGAGACCTTTTGTACCCTCTTCTGGTGACTACCTCAATACTCTTCATAAACTCACTTAAAAGAATTCATAATTTTACGATAACACTGGAAAAAAAACCCCAAAACACTAAAACAAAAAACAAACCCCAAGCAGTAGCAGGATATCAGGGGCAGGGAGTGAATCCTACTAATTCCTAGATGTACCATTCCTTGACATCCAGTATCTTGTCTGCTGGTTCAAAAAGGTAGAGAAGAATTCCAGCAGGTTTTGCATTACTACTTGCAGTTGATTTGACTTTTGTCAGATTGCATCATTACATTCCCCACATTCCATAGGTGAAGGTGTCCCACAAACATTTGAATCAGTACAAGGAAAAGAGTATAGAAAACTTGGCTTTACTTGTCCAGAGACCTTTTGTACCGTCTTCTGGTGACTACCTCAATACTCTTCACAAACTCCCTTAAAACAGTTCCTATTATATAATAACACTGGAAAAAAACAAATAAATAAACAAAAAAAACCCCAAAAAACCTCACCCCAAAAAAAGCAAACCCCAAGCAGCAGTAAGAGGATATCAGGAGCAGGGAGTGAATCCTCTAATTCTTAGATGCACCTTTTTTTGACATCCAGTATCTTGTCTGCTGGCTCAAAAGGGTAAAGAATTCCAGTAGGTTTTGCATTAGTACTTGCAACTGGTTTGACATTTGTCAGATTGCATCATTACATTCCCCACATTTCATAGGTGAAGGTGTCCCACAAACATTTGAATCAGTACAAGGAGAGTCATAGAATCATAAAATGGTAAGGTTGGAGGGGACCATAAGGATCATCTATTTCCAACCCCCTGCCATAGGCAGGGACACCTCCCATTAGCACAGGTCACTCAAGGACCCGTCCATCCTGGCCTTGAACACCTCCAGAGAGGGAGTAGACAAAATCTCCCTGGGAAACCTGTTCCAGTATCTCACCACCCTCACTCCAAACAACTTCCTTTTAACATCCACTTTCAATCTCCCCTCTGCCACTTCAAACCCATTGCCCCTTGGCCTGGCATTACCAGACCTTGTCAATAGTCCCTCCACAGCCTTCCTGTAGGCCACCTTCACATCCGGGAAGGCTACTATCAGGTCTCCTGGAAGCCTTCTCTTCTCCAGGCTGCACAGCCCCAACTCTCTCAGTCTGTCCTCACAGCACAGCTGCTGCAGCCCTCTCAGCATCTTGGTGGCCTCCTCTGGACTGGCTCCAACACTTCCATGTCCTTCCTGTGCTGGGGGTTCCAGAACTAGACACAGTACTCCAGGTGGACTCTGACAAGAGCAGTGCAAAGGGGCAGAATCCCCTCCCTTGCCCTGCTGGCCACACTTCTCTTGATGCAGCCCAGGACTCGGTTGCTGTCTGGACTGCATGTGCACACTGCAGGCTCATGTTGAGCTTTTCATCAACCCAGGAGACCTGGGTTTACTGTTGAGGCTTTGCTGCAAGATCTTTGCTTATAGTAGTTTAATGTAACACACAGAGTGAAGTGTGAGGTTTTCTTCTAACCACAAAGACATCTTTTGTGATGAAGTTTTGCTCATCGCACACCTGAATGGTAAGCCATCCAAGCACATGTGTCTTCAGTGAAAGCTCAGATCAGAACCGACAGACACTCACCCTCAGTTAGGAAATTAAATTCCAGACCCCACCTGCAGTCCTGTGTGCAGTTCTGGAGCCCCCAGCACAGGAAGGACATGGAAGTGTTGGAACCAGTCCAGAAGAGGTCACCAAGATGCTGAGAGGGCTGCAGCAGCTGTGTTGTGAGGACAGGCTGAGAGAGTTGGGGCTCTGCAACCTGGAGAAGAGAAGGTTTCCATGAGAGTTTGGAGTGGCCTTTCAGGATCTGAAGGGAACTCCAGGAAGGCTGGGGAGGGACTATTGACAAGGTCTGGTAATGCCAGGACAAGGGGCAATGCGTTTGAAGTGGTAGAGGGGAGATTAAAAGTGGATGTTAGGAGGAAGTTGTTTGGAGTGAGGGTGGTGAGACACTGACACGGGTTGCCCAGGGAGGCTGTGGAGCACAGAATCACCCAACGTGATCTTTGGTCATGTTGGGTGATTCTGTACTCCACAACCTCCCTAGAGATGTTCAAGGCCAGGTTGGATGAGGCCTTGAGTGACCTCTACTAGTGGGAGGTGTCTCTGCCTATAGCAGGGAATTGGAAATAGATGATATTTGAGGTCCATTCCAATCTTACCATTTTGTGATTCTGTGATTCTGTAATAAATTATTCATCTTTCCCTTTAGAAGTGTTTTGTCTCTTCTAATAACAAAAATTCATTAGTCATCTCTTTAGTATAATGTCTTCTTTGATAATCAAGATATATCCTTGTATAAAAAAAAAAACCAAAACAAAACAAACATTTACATGTTTGTTAATGTCAGCCAGAAATCTTCATCAGACTTCCACAGTTGTGTGAAAAAAAACCCAAACAAACAAAAAAACCCCAAATCCCAAAACTCCAAAAACATTTAATGGAGACTCCTCCTTTAACTTTCACAAATTAAAAGAAAAAGAAAATATTTTATCAGAAAAATATTTTGGGGTCAGAAGAAAGTGTCTGGTGTGCTATGGTATAAGGAATTAACTTTGTCTGTAGACTTGTGTTACTCTTCTGTGCCAAGACTGCTAAGGATGTACATTGTTGAATAACAAGGAAGTTTCAAACCAGAGTAGTCTCTTTTACCCTTGCCTAACAGTTTGTGCTACTCCTCCTACTACTCATATGCCTTTACTGTGCTTTGCTTAGAAGTCTCATTAGAGATGCAGGAGTTCATAGTTTAGCAAACTGTTGAAATCTCTTTTTCAGAAGCTCTGTTTGGTAGTGTGATATTTGACTAAACAAGTCAATTAAAGGGAAGAAGATAAATTGCATTCCAAAAGAGAGGGACCATTAGATAACTACCCAGCAATTCATTAGAGTGCTCCCCAGTTTATCTTTTCCACTTCTCTACGTCAGGGAAATGTGATACTAATGAAAACAACAGAGATTATTTATTCACTTAATCAATCAGTTTCAAAATTCTGAGTGACAAGTTCAAGTTAATTGAACAGCAACTTCATCAAATCCAAGCCCAGTGTAAGTACAGACCAATCAGAGAATCACAGAATGAATTAACCAGGTTGGAAAAGACCTCTGAGACCATTGAGTCCAACCTATTACCTAACCCTTCTCACTAACTAATCCATGGCACCAAGTGCATCATGCAGCCTACTCTTAAACTCCTCCAGGGATGGGCACTCCACCACCTCCCATTCCAGTGCAGGCAGCCCATTCCAGTGCCAATCACTCTTGCTGGGAAGAACTTCTTCCTAACATCCAGTCTAGACCTGCCCTGGCACAGTTTCAGGTTGTGTTCTCTTGTTCTGTCCCTGGGTGCCTGGTAGCAGAGCACAACCCCTCTTGGCCACAACCTCCCTTCAAGGTAGCTGTAGAGAGCAGTAAGATCTGCCCTGAGCCTCCTCTTCTGCAGGTTGCACACCCCCAACTCCCTCAACCTCTCCTCACAGGGCTGTGCTCCAGGCCCCTCACCAACCTTGCTGCCCTTCTCTGGGCATCTTCCAGCACCTCAACATCTCTCTTGAATTGAGGGGCCCAGAACTGGACACAGCACTCAAGGTGTGGCCTGACCAGTGCTGAGCACAGGGGCAAGAGGACTGCCCTGGTCCTGCTGGCCGTACTGTTTCTGATTCAGGCCAGGATGCCATTGCCCTTCTTGGCCACCTGGGCACACTGCTGGCTCATGTTCCTATCACTCTGCAGTGCTGCACACAGACACTACCTTGTACTTTAGAGGTTCTAAGAAACTGGTTTTAAGGAGTCTGCTTTCTCACAACAGTCAGACACAAACTACTTCACTGTTAAAAGACAGATCATTGTCATAGCCTGCTTCCTGTCCCACTGCCTTGAAGGAGGAGGTTGGATGGGGCACTTAGTGCCATGGTTTAGTTAATTAGAAAGGGTAGGTGATCTTTCTTCAATTGTCAGCTACAAAGAGTCCGATGAAGGCTGGTGGATTGTGAAATGCTGTTTCTCTGTTGAATCTTGGTCACTGCACTCCATAACTGTAAAATGAATCTCATATTTCCTTTAAAAACTCCATTGAAAAGAGCTATGTCAGACTGGCAGCTGAGAAGGAGGATAGTTCTGAGGAGTTTAAGAATGCTCTTAGGAAAGTTCTCTTTCTAGGCCAAGTACAACCAGGTCAAGCAGAGGAAGAGAAGGATGACATCCAAGATTCCAATGTTCCCCTCAAAGAGATCAGGGAAGTCAGAAAGGAATATGCAAGGGAATCAGGAGAGCCAATCCTAAGCTGACTGGCAAGATGCCATGCTGTTGGTGCAAATGTCCTTCAGGTAGGAGACAAATCTGCAAAACAGCTAGGGCCACTCATCAAGGAGAGTGGAATGGACAAATACCTGGGAAACCCTCTTGGTAAGGTTAGCTTATGGACACACCTGCTGTTGGCTGTGGTTATGAGATATCCTTCCAGAGATGATTTGCCATGGGCAGCTAAGAAGTGGAACACAATTGAGTAGGGAATTAAGCTTCTGAAGGAATTTGCTGTGAAGGAAGTGCTGTATGGAGATCATGACACACATGAGCCTGATGATATTCCTCTTGGAACAGGTCTCACAAAGAAGCTTATTAAGCTTGCTCCTTCATCATATGTTCAAATTTTGGCTAGCAAATTCCTATCTAGGAGTGACAATTGAAGGTCTCTCTCTGTTGGTGAGTTCACTGACCAGCTGAGGCAGATAGAGGATAGCTTGTCACATTCTGCCCTAGTCTCTGCCATAAAAACTCTGCTCACAGAGATAAAAGATAGCATGAAAGAACTGAAGGAGGAACTAAAAATCTCCATGTCCAGTCTGGCAAAGGATACCATCCCTTCTTCATCTGGATTGGTGAATGTTTCTGCTGTCAGGAACAGACGCCCACCTCCTGCAAGGCGATTCCAGCCCAGGAGACAAATTCCACCTAGACACCAGCAATCCCATGGGTCACTTTGGGTAATCCTGCGTGACCAATTTGGTGAGAACATGAACAAGTGGGATGGTCAACCTACTTCAGTTCTTTTGAAGAGAGTCAGGGATCTGCAGAGTATCAGAAACAGAGGCAACAATGCCAGAAAGGTAGTTGTCACTTCTTCAGCTCCCCAGAGCAACTGCAATTATTCTAATAATTGCATTTTGTCTCGCAACACCAATCCTTGTGTACACCCCACATGCCGTGTTCAGCATTAGGGGTGCCCTGCCTCTAGCCAGGAGGAGGAAAGGGAGAGTGGAGAAAACTGCATTTCACAGTAGACTTCTGTGCCCTCAACGAGGTGACTCCATCCATGAGCGCAGCTGTACCAGACACACTGGAGCTCCAGTAGGAGCTGGAATGGAAGGAGACTAAATGATATGCTATCATAGACATTGTTAATGCTTTCTTCCCTATTCTCAGAGCAAAGGAGTGCAGGTCTCAGTTTGCATTCACCTGGAGAGGAATCCAGTACCAGTTCGACCATTTGCCTCAGGGGTGGAAAGACAATTCAATGATCTGTCACTCAGTGATCCACAATGGGTTGGCAAAGGTAAAGCTCCAGACTACTCTGTTTCACACTAACCATCCCCAGCTCCCTCAGTCACTCCTCATAAGATCTATTCTCCAGGCCCTTCCCTAGATTAGTTGCCCTTCTGTGGACCTGCTCCAGCACCTCCACATCTCTTATGTATTGCAGTGCCCAAAACTGAACACAACGCTCAAGTTGTGGCCTCTTGAAAGCCAAGTTCAAGTTCCCTGTTCCTGCTGACCACAGCATTTTCAATTCAAGCAAATTCATAACACTTTGCATATTCTCAGTGGTCTATTTATGTTCTGTTCTTCATCCACAAATCAGAGCTGAGCATTTGTTATCCTTGAATTATTCTTCACATGTGCATTTTTTCTTTCTACAGTTTTGGACACTTCAGTGCTTTTAAAGCTGTTTGGTTTATTTTCTTTTATTTTATTATCAGCAGTTGTAAATTCCAACACTTCTGTGGTGCTGCTGAAGAGATCTGTGTAAATGCCACTCTCAGGTGGTGGCCTTTGCAGGATCAGGACCACAGTTTACAGTTCCAGCTTAGTGAGGAAGGTTGATTATGCCTGAATATAATTCCATACTAATTTTAACAAGTTCCATAACACAGGTTATAGTGGAAGGGTAATTAATAAATGCAAGATGATGTTTTTAAAAAGTAATATTGTTTATTACTATTCACTATTCAGAATTCTCACTAACCCCATCACTAATTTTAATAATAATGAGTTCTTTGCATTGATCATGGAACCTTTATCCAGGTTACAGCAGGCTCTAGCAATAACTACTGATAATGTCTAACACTGACTGAACTCGACTGAACTGGCAGAGAAGGTTGCTGTGGTCAGTGTGCCGCTGGCAGTCAATACTCCTCTTGGCCACTAGAGGGACTCAAGGAGCTCCTTTCTGCTCACGGCAGAAGGCAATGGTGAGTTACAAGAGGCTTGAAGTCTTCACTCACACAATGATCTCCTGACTGGCAGGGCCAGCCACAGCTTCAGACAGCACCCAAACAGTGGTTAGGCCTACCACGAGACAGGTATGTTTTGAATTCATTATTTGCTGCAATGTTAAAATACAGAGAAATAGGAATTTCAGCTTTCCTGCCAGTATGTAATACTTCACAAAGATGCACTGCCTGTCATGCAGTTCATGCTGCATGGAGTGAGTTGTTCTCAAACAGAATACAAATTGAAGAGAACATAGGTCTGCTATGAGGACAGGCTGAGAGAGTTGGGGCTCTGCAGCCTGCAAAAGAGAAACCTTCCAGGAGGCTTTATAGTAACCTTTCAGGATCTGAAGGCGACCTACAGGAAGGCTGGGGAGGGACTATTGACAAGGCCTTGTAATGCCAGGACAAGGGGCAATGGGTTTGAAGTGGCAGAGGGGAGATTGAAAGTGGATGTTAGGAAGAAGTTGTTTACAGTGAGGGTGGTGAGACACTGGCACAGGTTGCCCAGGGAGGTTGTGGTTGCATTCTCCATGGAGGTGTTGAAGGTCAGGTTGGATGAGGCCTTGAGTGCCCTGTACTAGTGAGAAGCTTCCCTGCCTATGGCAGAGGATTGGAAATGGATGATCTTTGAGGTCACTTCCAACCTTCCCATTCTATAATTCTATGATTCTATGATGCTATGGTGCTATGATTCTATGATTCTATGATTAAATGGAGCTTGGCTCAGCTATGTAAAATAGATCATTTTGCTGTCTTTGAATAATTCAGATCAGTTGCACGAGTTAAACAAAACCAAAACCCCCAAACCTCAACAACAACAAAAGAGTAAAGGAAACAAAAAGATGATTCCACAGGTTGTTGTTCCATGCTGGATGTCTAGTACTGGAAGTGAGATTATCAGGTGACTCTGTCATTCCAACAATAAATATTCATAGTGCGCAGGGATTGCTGTCTGCATAGACTACAAGCACTGACACCTACTGCAGCGATGCACAGCAGTCTGCTTTCAATATGAAATTTGGAAAGTAGATAATGACTTGGTTGGGAATCTCCTTTGCTGATGAATATGCTGCTTAGTTCACTTTCCTGCTGAGTTATTATTAGAAGACATTTTGTTATCAAATAAACAGTTCACTTTGCAGCAAGAGCTATCTGTCATTGCCATATGAATTGTGAATTGGTGACATTCTTCTCTTACTCTTCTCCTCCTAAACTAAAAGGAAATGCTGACTGTCAAAGTGCAGGGTTTCTGGACTCCTGCTGAGAACAATTTCCCTCTCTATTAGGTAGGGACAGTAGGAGATAATAACACATAAATGGAAAGAAGAATATGTCGAGTAACAGCAGAAATAGGTCAATGTGTAGCTGAACCATTTGCCTCTCCCAGTTACATGGAGTTACATGGAGAGCAGCTAAACAGAAAGGGATCTGGGGGTGCTGATTGACACCCGCCTGAACATGAGCCAGCAGTGTGCCCAGGAGGCCAAGAAGGCCAATGGTATCCTGGCCTGCATCAGGAAGAGTGTGGCCAGCAGCAGTAGGGAGCTCATTCTCCCCCTGGACTCTGCACTGCTTAGGCCACACCTTGAGTACTGTGTCCAGTTCTGGGCCCCTCCATTGAAGAAGGACATTGAGGTGCTTGAGCATGTCCAGAGAAGGGCAACAAGGCTGGGGAGAGGCCTGGAGCACAGCCCTATGGAGAGAGGCTGAGGGAGCTGGGATTGGTTAGCCTGGAGAAGAGGAGGCTCAGGGGAGACCTTCTTGTTGTCTGCAACTACCTGAAGGGTGGTTGTAGCCAGGAGGAGGTTGCTTTCTTCTCTCAGGTAAGCAGCACCAGAACAAGAGGACACAGCCTCAAGCTGTGCCAGGGGAGGTTTAGGCTGGAGGTGAGGAGAAAGTTGTTGCCTGAGAGAGTCATTGACTGCTGGAATGGGCTACCCAGGGAGGTGGTGGAGTCAGCGTCCCTGGAGGTGTTCAAGGCAGGTTTGGACGTGGCACTTGGTGCCATGGTCTGGTTCGAGGTCTGTGGTATAGGGTTGGACTTGATGATCTTTGAGGTCTCTTCCAACCTTGGTGATGCTGTGATGCTGTGATATTGTGATACTGTGATACATCTGCATATTGAGCGGAAGGGCCAGAGCCATGGAAAGCTACAATGGGGATTATTTAAGTGAGCAATCCAACACTGTAAGTGCAAGATACACCATTAATATCAGCTGGCTAAACATTCTTCCATTTTTCTTGCTGGTCAAATGTGCATCTTTTTTGGAACCAAGCTAGAAATTGGTACATTCAAAATGGGTGTTAGGAAGTTCTTCCCTATGAGGGTGGTGAGACCCTGGAAGTGTGCTTTGGCAGCTCAGAGAGGAACCAAAACCTGGGCTGCAGCAAGAGCAGTGTGGGCAGCAGGGTGAGGGAAGTGATCATGCCCCTCCGCTCCCCACTGCTGAGACCCCACCTGGAGTACTGCATCCAGTGTTGGATCCCCTGGGACAAGAGAGATCTGGAGGTGCTGAGTGTGTCCAGAGAAGGGCCATGAGGATGAGAAGAGGGTTGGAGCTGCTCTGCTGTGAGGAGAGACTGAGGCAGTTTGGGCTGTGCAGTCTGGAGAGGAGAAGGCTTCCAGGTGAACTTCTTGCGGCCTTGCGCTATCTGAAGGGGGCTACAAGAAAGCAAGGGAGGGACTTTTTAGGCTGTCAGGTAGTGATAGGAGTGGGGGGAATGGAACAAATCTGGAAATGGGGAGAGTCAGAGTGGATGTTAGGAAGAAGTTGTTCAGCATGAGGGTGGTGAGAGCCTGGTAGGGGTTGCCCAGGGAGGTGGTAGAAACCTCATCCCTGGAGGTGTTTAAAGCCAGGCTGGATGAGGCTGTGACCAACCTGATCTAGTGTGAGGTGTCCCTGGGCATGGTAGGGATATTGGAACTGGCTGATCCTTGTGGTCCCTTCCAGCCCTGACTGATTCTATGATTCTATTAGATACATAGGGAATGCTATCACCTGATGACATTCAGTTATGTCAGTGCCTGCTGACATTTAATCTGATGATCTGATACCGTGGTTGAGTCTGGAATGAAATGTTATCAATATCAGGTATGTCACAGTTGCTTTTTTCTTCTTTTAATGGCTGACAAAGTGGCAATTGTAAACTCAGTGTAAATGTGAGGCATTGCAGGTATAGAGGCTGTGTCCTGGAAAAGTGAATTTTCATTTCTTTGCAGTCTTAGCATTCTTTGCTAAAAATGCTACCACTCAGTTCCAAATAAATATTTATCCTCCAGGAATATTTTAAGAACTATATATTAATTCATTCTATGTATTTGGTATATAATTTTATACAGGTACAGAGCAGTTTTGGAGTTAACACTTTCTGTTAATTCTTAGTTTGGAGACAAATACTCTGATTGGACCTTCTCTCAGCAGTTACCCATTTCTGGCCTTTCATTAAGGGAGGTTGGAACTAGATGATCCTTGTTGTCCCTTCCAACCCTGCCTGATTCTATGATTCTGACTTGGATGACATCTATCCAAAGAGACAAGACTCCTTTCTGTTAAACACAGGCATGATCACTTCACACTCAGAGACAGATGGGAAGGTTTTATAAACAGTACAAAATGCACTGCCTGTTTGTGAGGGTTGCATCAGAAAAAACAGCGGAGTGCACCCACTAGCTCAGGTTGAAGTTCTGTTCCTACATCCCAAACACAATGTCAAGGACAGAGTAAGAATGAACCATGAGTATCTGGTACCTCCTCTCTGATGTTCTCCTAACCTCTGATTACCTTAACCTCTAGGAATCCAATGACACAATTTTAGGTCTTCTTCCATGAAGAAACCCTTTTCTAAGTGACTCCCCTGATCACCTTAACCTCTAAAACTCTGATGATCCAATTTTTGGTATTTTTCCATGAAGAAAGCCTTTTCTAAGTGACTACCTATCCTCTCCTGAAGCCACACACACTTTTGGTATCTGCACCTGCCTTGCATAGAGTACCACAATTCTATGACCTGCAACTCAAAGGACAAAAGTCCTTTTGTTCATCACAAAGCTCTCAGCTCTCAGCTTCCTTTATTTATCACCAATTGAGGCCTCCAAAGGCATGGAGGAATCCCACATTTTCACTCCTACGTAAAAAAAATAGTTTAGTACAAAGTGATCTATTTATGACTTCTGTCTCTCTCTTCCTCATGTGAGTCCTCTTTCAATGCCATACACCAGAATATAGCTCTGAGTGTGGTGGGGTTTGGGGTTGGTTTGTTTTAAAACCACTGCTATAACACTGAATGGTTCTTAACTCTTGAAAAGATTTTAGCCATAAACTTCTCTATTTCTCTCCTTTTAAAATTTACCCAGGAAATGAGGAGAGGTTGAGAGAGCTGGGTCTCTGCAGCCTGGAGAGGAGAAGGTTTCCAGGAGATCTTGAAATGGCCTTCCAGGATCTGAAGGGGGCTACAGGAGGGCTGGGGAGGGACTATTGACAAGGTGTTGCAATGCCAGGACAAGGGGAAATGGGTTTGAACTGGGAGAGGGGAGATTGAAACTGGATGTTAGGAGGAAGTTCTTGACAGTGAGGATGGTGAGACACTGGCACAGGTTGCCCAGGGAGGTTGTGGCTGCTCCCTCCCTGGAAATGTTCAAGGCCAGGTTGGACAAGGCCTTGAGTGACCTGTTCTAGTGGGAGGTGTCCCTGCCTATGGCAGGGAGTTGGAACTGGATGATCTTTGATGTCCCTTCCAATCTTACCATTCTATGATTCTATGATTCTATGAGTGTTGGGGTAACAGAACAGAATGTTGGAACTGCTGCAGTTTTTATCTGCTGATGAGTTTCACAGTCTGTGCTCCCATTTCATAGAATCATAGAATTTCTTTGTCATTTGAGAGTTCCATATGAGTTATGAGCAGTCAGGCAGTATTAAGTGTATGGTAATTTATGACAGTGAATAAATATATATAATAAAGATGTTAGTTTTATTGATCAAACTATGATTAATTAATAAAACGTTATGGTTTTGTTCTCCATGCAGTATAAGTTGTACATCACATTCTATGGATGTTAAACTGTAATTTCAGACAAGAAGTGTTATGAAATGGGTAATTTTGCTATAGAAAAACTGTCAGCAGAACTGATCCAAGTATCCCAAGGCATTACAGGAGAACTGATTTCCTCAGGAGCACAACTAAACATTCCTTGGAATAAAAACACAACTTAACGCTCCTTATAATAAAAACACAACCAAACACTCCTTATAATACAAACACAAGCAAACACTCCTTGTAATAAAAACACAGCCACACACTCCTGATATTAAGAACACAACCAAACACTCCTGATAAGAAAAACACAACCAAACGCTCCTTGTAATAACACAACCAAACACTCCTTACAATAAAAACATAACCTCAAACTCCTTATTATATAAACACAGCCAAACAGTCCTTATAATAAAAACACAACCAAACATTGCTTACAATAAAAACACAACCCAAAACTCCTTAAAATAAAAAGACAACCAAACACTCCTTATAATACAAACACAGCCAAGCACTCCTGATAATAAAAACACAACCAAACACTCCTGATAATAAAAACACAACCAAATACTCCTGATAATAAGAACACAACCCAAAACACCTTAAAATAAAACCACAACCAAATACTCCTTGTAATAAAACTTGTTGCCCAGATAGAAAACTAATCATGATCTGTGTGTTCTTAATAATGAACTACTAGAACACCTCTGTTCAATACCCACAAATTCAACATAAACTGTGAATAGCTCTTCCCAGCATGTAGAACCTCGAGGGAATTGTTAATCTTCAGAGGAGGCAGAACATATTTACACATCTTCAACCTGAATGTTTACTTTTGATGGAAGAGAAGATGTCCTGGGCTGCAGCAAGAGCAATGTGGGCAGCAGGGCAAGGGAGGGGATTCTGTCCCTTTACTCTGCTCTCCTCAGACCCCACCTGCAGTCCTGTTTGCAGTTCTGGAGCCCCCAGCACAGGAAGGACATGGAAGTGTTGGAGCCAGTCCAGAGGAGGCCACCAAGATGCTGAGAAGGCTGCAGCAGCTGTGCTGTGAGGACAGGCTGAGAGAGTTGGGGCTCTGCAGCCTGGAGAAGAGAAGGCTTCCAGGAGAGCTTGGAGTAGCCTTCCAGTATCTGAAGGGGGCTCCAGGAAGGCTGGGGAAGGACTATTGACAAGGGCTTGGAATGTCAGGACAATGGGCAATGGGTTTGAAGTGTCAGAGGGGAGATTGAAAGTGGATGTTAGGAGGAAGTTCTTTACAGTGAGGGTGGTGAGACACTGGCACAGGTTGCCCAGGGAGGTTGTGGAGAACAGAAGCACTGAATATGATCTTTGATCTTTGATCACATTCTGTGCTTCTGTGTTGCACAACCTTCCTGAAGGTGTTAAGGACTAGGTTGAATGAGTTTTTGAGTGACCTGTTCTAGTGGGAGGTGTCCCTGCCTATGGCAGGGGTTTGCAACTGACTGAGTTTTGAGGTCCATTCCAACCTAAACCATTCTATGGTTCTAAGGAGAACAGAATACCTGATGGCAATCCCTGGCAGCTCACTGCCAACATCCAGCCTCTTAAATTTGCAAAAAGATACACCAAGCAACAACTGGATTCAGTGCCACTTCCATCCTACTTTGACTTCCAGGGCCTCAACATCAAGCAACTCCCTGCTTCCACTTGATTTGGTGAAACCAAAACAGAATTGCAGAGTTCATCGGGTTGGAAAAGACCTCCAGTATCATCAAGTCCAACCCATCACAAAACAACATCTAATTAACTAAACCCTGCCACCAATGCCTCATCCAGTCTCTTTTTAAGCACCTCAAGGGATGAGTACTCCACCACCTCTCCAGGTAGCCCATTCCAATGCCAATCACTCTCGATGGGAAGAACTTCTTCCTAACATCCAGCCTGGACCTGCCCTGGCACAGCTTGAGGCTGTCCCCCCTCATTCTGTCACTGGGTACCTGGCAGAAGAGCCCAACCCCACCTGGCTACAACACCCTTTCAGGTAGCTGTAGACAGTGATAAGTTCCCCACTGAACCTCCTCTTCTCCAGGCTAGACCTCACCATGTGGTTTTTCAATGTTTTCTGTTTCCTCACCTGCTTTAACCTCATACACTTCCCCCTCAACAAAACCACTCCCGTGTTTGAGATTGGTTTTCTAACTCATACTAGGGGGTTTTTACACAGTACTCCTAAAATATGGAAATAATCATCATGTAACTAGCCTATATTTTCCACTTGCTCAGGAATGCTTAATGATGAGATTTAATTGCACGATGCCAATTATTTTTTGTACCAGTTTTCTGAAGTAAACCTGGAGTCTCAGTGCTTCCTTGTGCAATAGGTAAGAGGTATGGTATCCTGAATTTACCTGGTGGGGAGGCAGCTCCTTAAAGAGGAACAGACTGATAATTATGTCAATGTCATTCTTTCATCTCTTAGAAGCCTTCTGAAGAGAAAAGTCTAATTAAGATGACGAATAAGGGAAGGCCACGGTGGAAAGATGCCCTTAAGCAGAGGTAAATGTCGATAAGGATGCTGAAGGCAACTGAGTTCATATGAAAAGATAATTCTCATTAGCAAGTACAGCAAAGGTCTCATTATTTCCATTCCAATAGAGCCCTGGCAAAGCAGGTAAATAAACAATGCTTTGTAGTAATTAAAAACATGATCTAAGAATATTAAAGATACTGTTGGATGACCTTAACATCAGTGTTGTTCTGGATCTACAGAGCACTCAGTCTTACCTCTGTGCCTGGCAAGATCATGGAACAGATCCTGCTGAAAGTTCTGCTAAGGCAAATGGAAAACAAAGCAGAGGTGATTGGTGGGAACCAGCAATGGCTGCACCAAGGGCAGATCTTGCCTGGCAAATTTATTGGCTTTGTATGATGACAGTGAGAGTGGACAAGGGAAGGGCAACTGATGTCATCTACCTGGACCTGAGTAATGAATTTGACTCTGTCCCACATGGCATCCTGGGCACCAAACTGGAAAAACATGGACTGGATGGGTGCAGCACTGCTGGGTTAGGAACTGTCTGGATGATGGCACCCAGAGAGTGGTGATCAAGGGCACAACGTCCACCTGGAGACCAGTGCCAAGTGGTGTCCCTCAGGGGCCAGTGCTGGCACCAGTGCTGTTNGCCCTGGGGGTCTGAGGTGATGAAAAGTTCCAGATGAGCCTGCAGTGTGAGTGCAGCTCAGGCAGCAACTGTGTGCTGGGCTGCATCAAGAGCAGTGTGGGCAGCAGGGCAAGGGAGGGGATTGTGCTCCTTGGCTCTGCTCTCCTCAGACCCCACCTACAGTCCTGTGTGCAGTTCTGGAGCCCCCAGCACAGGAAGGACATGGAAGTGTTGGAGCAAGTCCAGAGGAGGCCACCAAGATGCTGAGAGGGCTGGAGCAGCTCTCCTATGAGGACAGGCTGAGAGAGTTGGGGCTCTGCATCCTGGAGAAATGAAGGTTTCCAGAAGAGCTTGGAGTGGTCTTCCAGGATCTGAAGTGGGCCCCAGGAGGGCTGGGGAGGGACTATTGACAAGGTCTTGTAATGCCAGGACAAGAGGCAATGGGTTTGAAGTGTCAGAGGGGAGATTGAAACTGGATGTTAGTTGGAAGTTGTTTGGAGTGAGGGTGGTGAGACACTGGCACAGGTTGCCCAGGAAAGTTGTGGAACACAAAAGCACTGAATGTGATCTTTCATCACATTCTGTGCTTCTGTGCTCCACAACCTTCCTGAAGGTGTTCAGGACTAGGTCGGATGAGTTTTTGAGTGACCTCTTCTAGTGGGAGGTGTCCCTGCCTATGGCGCAGGGGAGTTGGGACTGGCTGAGCTTTGATGTCCCTTCCAACAAAATAATTCTCTGTTTCTATAATTTGGTGATTCTGCACTTGATAATAATTCAAAACAGTAGCTGACAATTAAGTGTAGAGTATTGTAACAGTCCTTCACTGCATTATATCATACAGTTACATGGGATATGAAGGAGTGGAGGACTGTGGAATGGCCTGATGTAGACATTGCCCATTCCTGAAAGAGTTACTTTTATCTGGACATGAAATTTGAAATGAGATGCGTTGACTGCTAAGGATTCTTTAGGGTTTCTAAAGGAGAGAGGCATTCATTGCACTGTGAATATGTTGAAATAGCACTACCATGTACAAAGTATAATAATCCTCTTAGGTAAAATGGATGCAGAATGCATAGCAAAGAGCCAGATGCCAGCAGTGTAGGAACCCTGCGCACGAAGCATGCACAACACTTTCTAGTGCACAGCCTTTTAGTTTTACTCTGCAGAATCTGTTATTAAAAGTGGTTCCATGAATACCAGAACACTGTCTCTACTCACTTCTGTTTCCCAGTTTTCAATTCATATACTTCAGAGGAATTGATTTCCTTCTTAATGAGTCAATTGTGATCAATACCTGCAATAAATTAGAGCCATGTTCCTCAGCATTGCTCCATGGGGAGATTTGCAGTGCACGGAGCAGTCTGTTGAGCACCAGATTGTTTGCAATAGATTGCTGAGCACTGTGAACTTTTTCCTCTGGGCTTAAGGTCAAACAGTTGAAAACACAAGCTTCAATCTGGCTGCAGATTGGAAAGTGACTTTGACAACCACTTATTGCACAAACCTACAATAATGAGTTACACAACAGCAGGCAGGTTGAGGTGGGAGAATTAACGCAGTCCCCCTCAGCCAGCAAGTTTTGAGCTCTGCTGTCTATCGGTAGAACATCAGAACAGCACCAAAACACTTGGATATACCAGACTAGAATCACAGAGTCATAGAGTCACAGAATCACAGAATCATAGAATTGTAGAATCGTAGACTCATAGAATGGTAAGGTTGGAAGGGACCTCAAGGATCATCTAGTTCCAACCCCCTGCCATAGGCAGGGACACCTCCCACTAGTACAGGGCACTCAAGGCCTCATCCAACCTGGCCTTGAACACCTCCAGGGAGGTGTTTGTATATAATGAGAAATGTTACTCTGTTATCTTAATGGTTATATATGGAAGCACTTTATTTATGCATATTCACCAGAAAGAATCAAAGCTCTTTAAGGTAACAGACGTAATTAAACAGCAAGTATAAAAATCTGGTTCATTTTAACCTTAATTTTGATGAAAGCTGATTTTTTCCTTCTTTTTCTTTTTTTTTTTTCCTTTTTTTTTTTTTTTCTTTTATTATCAGGGTGGGGAGGTAGAATTGGAGATTCCAAGTGAACGTTGGTGCCTCGTGCTAAGACTTTCTAAAACAAAATTAATCCCGTTCATCACCATCCTATAATTGACATTCTTATCAGTGTTTTCTCCAGTTCAATTAATTAGACTCCAGTTCAATTAATTAGCCTCCAGTTCAATTAATTAACCTCCTCTGGTTCTTCCAGAAGTCACAGGGGCTGTGGAGGGGCACACAGAGGTTGTTCATTCAGGTCTAGTTCTGCTCCTAAGGCTCAGCCACCCTTAAGGAAGAAAGAATTCCCTGAAGTTTAAGCCTGCAGGTAGACAGAGAGTCTTGGTACCCCTGTGACTGATTGCTAAGTGTTTTGGGGTAACTGTTTGATGTATTCCAATAGATGGGATGAGGGGATAGGACGGGATGATGGACAGTCATCTAAAACCATATTTGGCCTGGAGAGGTGTGATGGGTGGGAGTAGAGTAAATTCACTGCAACTCAGAATTTGGGAAGTCAGAAAAAAAAAAATTAAATTGCTTTTTTTTTTTTTTTCCAGTTTATACTTAATGTAACAGTCTAAGGAGAATAAACGGGAAGGGAAGGGAAGGGAAGAGAAGAGAAGAGAAGA
>VWZE01001794.1:306697-336720 GCA_013396675.1 Eubucco bourcierii | reverse complement strand
CTGACTGAGTCTAGTTTGGGTGATTTTACAAAGTGTGTGTGTGGGCATAACTCCCAAACCATCACAATCAGCTTCAGCTGTCACAAACAGTGTCAGTCACCTGACAGTCAATCCAAGTCAGTGAACATTCCTGCATGAGCTTGTTACCCAAAGTCCCTTTCTCAGATGCCCAAGTCCTTGAACAGCAGAACTAATGATGTCTGGCTTCCTAAAGCTTTGTATCTCAGTTATCTAAAGCAGTGAAATTTCTAACTGAAGCATTTCTGATGTTTATGGCAGTTATAGTAACTATAACTTTCCTGTATGATGTTTCTGCCATTTGATATGATCTGGGCTCATTCATAACAGTATCACAGTATCAGAGAATCACCAAGGTTGGAAGAGACCTCAAAGATCATCAAGTCCAACCCAATACCACAGACCTCAAGACTAGACCATGGCACCAAGTGCCACGTCCAAACGCGCCTTGAACACCTCCAGGGACGGTGAATCCACCACCTCCCTGGGCAGCCCATTCCAGTAGCCAATGACTCAGCGAAGAACTTTCTCCTCACCTCCAGCCTAAACTTCCCCTGGTGTAGCTTGAGACTGTGTCCTCTTGTTCTGGTGCTGGTTGCCTGAGAGAAGAAAGCAACCTCCTCCTGGCTACAACCACCCTTCAGGTCATTGTAGACAGCAAGAAGGTCTCCCCTGAGCCTCCTCTTCTCCAGGCTAAACAATCCCAGCTCCCTCAGCCTGTCTTCATAGGGCTTGTGCTCAAGGCCTCTCACCAGACTCGTTGTCCTTCTCTGGACACATTCAAGTACCTCAAGTACTTACTTCATCTCCAAGTACAGAAACTGACAGAGTCTATCTTCCATACCTTTAAAAAAACCCCCAATTTCACATTAAAAAAAAAACAAACAACCAAACCCAAACCAAAACAAAAACAACAACAACAAAAAACCAAACCAAACCCCAAAACCCAAACAACAAAAACAAAACAAAAACCACATTTATTATCATTATCCTACCAAACTCCAGCTTATCAAACATGGATGAAATTGATGATCTGAAAAGCTACAAATCATGAATGGACAGGCACATGCACTTGCTGTGATGACACGTGCTTCTTCCCTATGGAAAAAAAATATGAAAGAGCTTCAAAATAGATCTGAAAAACATGAATCTGAATATTTTGTAGATTAATTGGCTCATCTGTAAGGTCCTTCACCTATCCTGTGCTATCCCATCCCCAATCCAATGTGCACTGCAGGAGTGTGGAATTGACTGAGACGTCAGCTGCTGGCTTAGAAACTGCTGAGACCTGTAGATGTTGTGCAGGAGAGGACAGACTGCTTTGGAAGAGGAGAACTGATCATCAAGGGGAGGACTCACCTAACTAGCTATTCAGATTTGCCAGAAGAAATTGTTTCTTCAACTGCAGGGAAAAAATGGTACCTTGTTTGGATCTTTTACAGCATGTAAGCGATTTTAGAGACTTTCACTAGTCACAAGTGATTCACTTATTGTAACAGCTATGCCAATAAAAAACATTATAAATAAATCAGGTATTATCAACAACCATGTGTTTCTACACATTAGGTAAGACTAAGAAACAATCAGTTTTCTAAAACTGAATGTAAATCATGCAGACTTATATAGGCTCTTCAGCTTTAACTACTGCTGGAGTTTCAGCTAGGTCTTTACCAAAGCCTTGACTGCACCTTTCAAATTACATGTGCATGCTTACCCCAGAAGAAAAACCAGGAGACATTGCTACTCTCATAATGGCTTGCCTGCTTTTCTCCAGTAAAGGCTTGACTTTGCTGAGCAGAGATGTGCCCTTTTGGGAGTAATCAGGCTGGCCTTTGGGGAACCATGACACGCTGTGGGACTCACGCATTCCAAACTATGCCCAGTGGTCTGCAACAGGGCACAAACCAAACCTGCCAGCCTTCCTCACTAGGATGGTTGGATTCTTTATTTCTCCTTGATCTCATGGGCTGTTCTTTAACTGCAAGAGCACCAGAAGTAGGAGAGTGAACATAGTGCTGAAGTGTGTCCTGACACAGAGTCCAGAGTTGGACCTGGTATTAGGAGATGACTTAACACACCCTTCATATCACCGTGAAACTGAAATCTTGTGCAGACTTACTGTCAAGGCCTGAATTTCCTCAGTTTTATATTGACTTTATGTTTAGCTCATATTTGCAAAAAAAAAAAACCAAACCAAAACAAACCAAACAAAAAGAAATCAAACCAAAAAAGTAAACCAAAATTTGGAACCAAACTGAAATTTGTTGTTCAGGGGGCAACGTCCCATTAACTCACAGGGATACTGGTTTTGGATAGAGATGCCCAACCTCCCATGGGTGACCCCATAGCATAGCAGCCCTTTTATAGTCAATATCCCTTCCAATAGCAAACTTTGCCCACAAATTGGGCACGTCTTCCAGACCTGCTCTGGAGAAATCCAAAATTAAGTTGGTGGTGGCATCAGAAGCTAGCCTCAAAACTATAGCATGCTATAAAACCAAGCTTATATCTCTTACCCAGGACAGTGGTTGAGTGCCAAGTGCAGAACCAGAAGCCCTGCTAAAACTTTCCTGTTTAGTCCAACTATCCCACATGACAATTTTTACTGAACCCTTCAAAGTAACTTCTGAATCAAAGAAGTTCGCTACTGGAGTGGGCTGCCCAGGGAGGTGGTGGAGTCAGCATCCCTGGAGGTGTTCAAGGTGGGTTTGGACGTGGCACTTGGTGCCATGGTCTAGTCTTGAGGTCTGTGGTATTGGTTTGGACTTGATGATCTTTGAGGTCTCTTCCAACCTTGGTGATACTGTGAGAAGCGCTTTAGTCAAAAGTGTAAAGAGAAAATAATTTGAAACTCTATTGCAAGGATGAAATGACAACAAGCTAAATATTTTAAGGTGTCTGTATGACTGAGAATAATTTTGCTTTTAAAACCAAAATTTAAGAGACCATAGATCAAATTATATAGTGAAATAAGGCATTTTTTTGGGAAAGAAATCACAGTATTTGTTTAGAAATGCCATTTGTTGACCATGTTAACTCGTTTTTGGGTTTCTTTTCTGAGTGCAAGCTCACAATAAATTTTAGCATGTGTCTTTTTAGTGTTTCTGGCTGGCAGCTGGATGACAGAATAGACAATATTATTATGGATTAAGGGATCAATAATCCACGTGCTAAGAAGGATTTATGCAAGAGACCGTAACAGCTTAAGCTTCAATAAATGACATGTAACAGAGGACAGAAATAACAGATACTCTTTAAATAAAAACAACAACATTATTCTGTACCAGAAAAATCAAAACTCATTTTAAAAATAGGTAAATCAAACGCATACCGTGGCTTTGTGAGGGGTTTAAGTACATATTTACATTAATTGAAATACGTTTTGAGGCCTGAAATATCAGAACAAAAGGAGCTTTTGTTGTCTCTGCCCGTTTCATCAGCTTCCATGATAAAAAAAATAATTTTTTTTCCTTTTTCTCTGTTTGAAGCTCAAATCAGAATCCCTAAGGGAATTCATGAAACAGTGGAGGAGGTGAAAATAATCTCCATATTTGAATACTGTGAGCTGATATTTCATTCAGGGTTTGGTTTTTGGTTTTTTGTTTGTTGGGGTTTTTTTTCCCCATATTCATTTTTAGGTGCAGTAGTGGGCTTCCATTTTTGCAGAGGGAGCATCAGTCTAAACACTGAATAACCTGACTTTCATACTTTACAAAAAGAAGTAAATGCAATCAAAACATTTTTTTTCCCTTCTGAAATACAGCAGTAACTCTCATTTCTTTAATTTCATTAATTACATCCATCACTCTGGAAAAGTCATAGTCTAATTCTAGTTACTATTCTGGGAGCAGAAGGAATAATTGGGTTTTTTTCACCCACTTTCACAATGGGTTTAAACTGGCAGAGGGGAGATTTTGACTGGATGTCAGGAGGAAGTTCTTTCCAGTGAGGGTGGTGAGGCACTGGAACAGGTTGCCCAGGGATGCTGTGGCTGCTCCCTCCCTGGAGGTGTTCAAGACCAGGTTGGACGAGGCCTTGAGTGAACTGTACTAGTGGGAGGTGTCCCTGCATATGGCAGGGGGTTGGAACTAGATGATCCTTGAGGTCCCTTCCAACCTTACCATTCTATAATTCTATGAATCAGGTGAGGCTTCTTTCTTTCACAGAAACAGTTACAACCCTCAGAGATTTGACTGGGATGCGAGTCATCAGTCAACAGGAAATTATTTACAGTTTGATTTTTAATTATCTTTGATAACACATATGCCTGAAAGATTATAATCCAAGGATGAAACTCCCCCTCACCAAGAAAAATCAGATCATTTAATACTGTGTTGCCACATACTTCTTATTCACAAACCAACCAACTAAACCAGGTTAAACAACTGCAGTTTTCTTTTGTTTGCGTTCCCATTTTGTGTATATTGGAAAACAGGAGCACAAATTAAAACAAAAGCACAGCAGAAGATGTTTAGCAGATGGTCTTGTCATGTCTCAGGGACCACCTGTGATCCATGGACTGAGCAACTGCTGTCCACACAATGTATTGCAATAATGTCCTCACAGTGTATTGCAATACTGTCCTTTGGATCCAAAGAACTTCAGGCTGCAAGGTGTTAACCTTTTTGGCCTTAATCTATCAACACATTTAAGCATGTGTTTACCAGTAAACACCAGAGTTGCCCTGTGGGTTTCAGCAGGATTATTTGGGTCAGAGTGCACTGCTGGATGATAGTCACTCACTTTGCACTGTGCTCTGATTTCAAGGGAGAAGAGTATGGAGTTAAACCTATGACTTCTATGGCTTTTCCAGGCAAATGACATTGCTAGTTGATAAGACTACCATTCTACCATTTGACTAGGTTACCCCATCCCTGCTTTCCAATGGATATTGGATGGTATCCTCTTTAGAGACTTAACAAAGTCATCTTTGTAATCAACTTGTCAACATAATTTCTCTTCTTTAGTTTCCTCAGTTTCTCTGAAACAATACATCCAGCTGTGAAGACCAGGGTGTTTGTAAATGCTCTTTCAGAGTGCTGTTATGAGTAGTTTATAATTCAGCAGGATACTTCTTGCATCTGATCCTTCTTCTCAGGATATGACCACTAATGTGATTCAGCTCCATTGATTATGTCATTGTTTTAGTCAGGCAGTAATTAAGATTAGAAACTTTGGTGATTCTTCCCATTTGGACAGCTCTGAGTTAGCTGATTATTTTAACGATGGGAATACCTTTAGGGGTTCCTTTGGTGTGAATGTATGTTGCCTTCCAGTCATCTTTTGTCTGGAGGACTGAATTATCACCCTTCAGTTGCCTCTCTTGTTTCACTCTTCACAGAAAGAGTGCCCATTGGAATGGGTTGCCGGGGGATGTGGTGGAGTCACCATCCCAGGAGTGGTTTAAGAGGAGGCTGTATGAGGCACTTAGTGCCATGGTTTAGTTAATTAGAAGGGTTGGGTGACAGGTTGAACTCGATGATCCTAGAGGTCTTTTCCATCTGGTTAATTCTGTGATTCTGTGAGGATTTCTCCCCAGGTGCTCATATCCACAGTGCATGCTTCAGGCCCTCAGTAGACACTTGCTGGCCCCCAGCTGCTACTGTTGCCTCCCAGGTGGGTTGGCAGCCTTCACCACTCCATAAAAGTAAGCTTTGTTCCCTTGGCCTCTGCCCCACAAAGCATATATGCCTGGTGTTAGCTATGGGCAGCATTGCAGGTGTCATGAAAAGCAATGTCCACATCAAAGGTACCTCTGGCATCTGAACCAAGTATGCTCCACTGCTTGTGAAATCCTGTGTTATGGGAAGGAACCTTGTGGCCTTGAGCAGCCTCTCCTGGAGGGAGTCTTTACCTGTGGAGGGAGGAGACTGACAAGGAGACTGACAAGGAGACTGACAAGCATCACATCTCTCAGGGAATTCCTGCAATCCTTTGTTTCTGGGAATGAAAATGGCTCTGTTTCAGCATGTACCAGACTGCTGGCTTTTGTGCTTCTTAGCCAGCCTTGCTCCTGCCTTCTGGGACTGGGAGATGTGCAACCCTGCATCTCTGTGGCCATGGCTGTCCCTGGGGTAGGCTACATGGATTAAAGCACCCAAAGCAGCTCCTCCAATTTGCACTGAGACAGACTCCCAGCAGCAACACTTGTTGCATCAGACATTGTTTCCACAAAAGACACCCAGAACACAAGGGACAAGGTTACATTTCAGCACATAATTAATTCCCAGCACAAAATGCAAAGGAGCTTTGAAAATACTTTTCATGGGGCAGTCACTGTGCTTCACACTTGTTTGAGATGTTATTATAGCTTCTCTCATTCCTTTTAGTGACCTGAAAAACAAACACCTCGAACCTGTCACCCACGCTGCAGTGTTGCAGTAGATGTTAAGAAGGTCACAAATTTAGCTCATGTTGATGATCCTTGAAAAAAATTAATTTAATTCAAGAAACTTGACATGGGTAGTTCTGGTACTTCATTGTTCTTCATGCATTTTCTTTGGTAATAACACTATTTTTTTAAATCGAGGCTAAATCATTCATAACAGTTTTAGTCCCCTGAAAGGTTTTTTTGGCAAGCATTATGGCTTCTCAAACACTTTTACCTGCCTCCATGCACTTCAGAAGACAATGCCAGTGACTTGTTATATAAATGCAAAAGAATGGTCAGACCAGGTCAGAACAATAGTGCAGGTGACCCCGTGCTGTGTCTCCGGTACAGTGAAGCTTGTACCTTGGCCCAGTACAAGGAGTTCCCTAATCTTGCCAGAAACACTTATGAAGGGAAGTAGGAAATGTGGGTCATTCTCAGGTGATCCTTCCCTTCTCCCAGAGCAGCATCTGGTTGCCAATGCCTCAGGGACTTGCTGAGCTGAGGCAAGGCTGCAAGGTTTAATAACCATCCTTCACACAGCCCTCATATAACCCTTCTCAGATCCAGTTGGACTCTGGCCTTGACAGCATCTGTAACAATAAGTTACACAGTTTAATTTCCACCGTGTGAAAGAGGACTTCCTCTATTTGTTTTAAGCTTGCTGTCTGCTAATTCCAAAGGATTCCTTTATTTCTATGCTAAGGCAGGAGGGAGCAGCTATTCTACAATGACCATCTCCAGATCTCTTAGGATTTACACACCTCGATCATCCCTCTTTTACTCTTTTCTTATCATCAGCAATCCAAATCTGTTTAGTCTTTTCTAACACTGTTGCACTTTCCTGTTCTCCCATGCTTTGCCATGCCCTACTGTGAGGGAAGGAAAACTCCATTTTTGCTTTTTGCAGCGTACTTCCACCCTATTCCCATCTGGCAGGCAGTAGTTCACAGGATGCACTTAGAGCCTTCCCAGGGACAGCAGAGGGGTGTTGGATGGGTTAATGGATCTCATGGGGAACAACTCCTTAAAGAGTGCAGTCTTTTAGGGCTTCTCCAAGCAAAATATGTGGGAGGGTTTTTTTCCCTTCCCATGCCAATGACATCTCAGTCCTCAAATTTTCCTCCCATCAGAAAGAATCCGAGGCAAGGAGGACACAAGAGGAGTGCTGAGATCTGCTTTGCATATGTGGCAGGTCTCTGGTGACATGGCTTCAGCCCATCACCTGGACTGGGGACTGTTTTTATGAAAAACAAAGAATCAATGTGTCATCTCAAGAAATTTCCTTCATGAACTAGATCTTGCCAGGCAGACTAGCACCTGGCACACAGCCATCTTAGAAGTGAGGAGGAATTTGAAGCTGAGGCACCAGATGCAGTGGTCCCATATACCAGGACTTGAGTTGTTTTAGCTCATTGGCTAATATCAGGCCTCTTTCCCCTCTCGCTTGTGCTGTGTTTGCTCCACGGATTTCAAGTCAAGCCAAACCTTCCTGGGGCTGGCAGAGAACGCAAGGGATGAAGCAGGCCCTTTGTGTGTGATGGGCCAGGAGCCAGCTATTGAGGGGAGATGAGTACCTTATCAAAGGATGGCAGTGACATTTACCATGGTGGAAAAACTGGCTGCAGGCAGTCCTGCTTCCTCCATTGAAGGGACAGGATGGCTGGGCAGGCAGCTTTTGCAGAGGGGGATGTGGCATGAGGGAAAGAAATCACTTGTTTCTCCTCAACTTTCTGTTTTCCTCTTCTGAATAATGACCTGCATATTCACAGAAGGGTTACTGCTTTCTCTGAGATGTTCTTGCCAAATACCTATCTTAAATGCGAGATGCATACAGAGAATAAAATGCATATAAACAGAGCACTAGATGTGGAAGGGTGCTGAGGATCAGAAACTAATACTGAAACAACCCTCCTGAGATGTTATGCAAGCACTGGTGTTGGGTGGAGCCATCTTCTTCTGCTGAGATATCTGAATGAGCATCTGTTGTTGCTGACTAAATAACAGCATAGATTGAATGAATCCTTGTGACAGGGAAGCTTTCTACCAGAAACAATAGCATCAGCTGGTAGAGTTAATTCCTGGGTTTGTTATTAGTCACCCCAACAAATGCACATTCAAGGCAAGAAGTGCAACAGGACACTGTGTGATATCTAAATCCTTTACCACTCCATTCTTCTTGCTGTCACTTGCTTTAATTAGGTGCCATTAATCAGCCACTGGTTAATGAGGAGCCCATATCAAAATGTATAATACATACAGAGCAAGATCCAGCCTTGCCACTTGAGCCTTGCATGCTGGGCCATATGGAGCTGCATTGCAATTGCAGCTGTTGATTATGCATCTGTGAGCCCATCCAAATCCCATTGCCTTAAATAAGTGGCAATTCTTTCACTCCCGCCACAACAATGAATGACTGTGAGCAGAGAACTGATGTCTCATTCTGTTATTTGCTGTACAAATGGAAATAGGCATGGCTGAAACTTTCTGAGATATTTTTAAACCCAAAGTCAAGATAGAAGCCAACAGGGATTTCCTAAAGCATTGGGATATCAAGTTCCCTGAAGTCTGGGGAGCATGGAAGAGGACAGAGTGATCCTAAGACATTTCTGCAGGTTATTTCCATGGAAATTAGGCAACTAAGTTGCTTTACAGATTGAATTCAGACTTTTAAAAAATATCAGTAAGCATCTATTTTAATCTTTTAAAATTCTCTCTATGTTTCTTACTTGAAAACAAGGTTGATCTTTCAGTTTTCCACTGAGGGGTGCTTAAGTAGATCACCGATTGTCATTGACTTCAGAAATGTTTTAATTAGAATATATTAACCACTGGATGCTTAGAAAGGCACAGAGATCTTCACACATAGAGCTCAGCGAAGGATTGGAGCCTCAGCAGTAAGCAAAAGGACACTAATGGGAGAGAGAAGATATGGAAACTTAAACAGCACATGATGTTATGATAAATTATTTACTTCTTCCAATTACCCTTTAGTCAACTTTCTGAAGTGTATCTCTCTTACTCACGAAGTATTGGCTAATGAAAAAAGCACAGCGTTAATGAAGGATCATTAAAGAAAGTGTAATGTTCTACCATGAGATCAGACTATTCCTGACCACTGTTTACTCAACATTTGCAGCAATCGCTGTGGCACAGGGACTTCAGAGACAGAAAGATTATGTGGTTTTGTTCCAGTTGCCTGCTTTCTGTTGTACATGTTTGCTGTACAGTATCAATCCTAACTTAGAATCATAGAATCATAGAATGGTAAGGTTGGAAGGGACCTCAAAGATCATCTAGTTCCAACCCCATGCCAGAGACATGGACACCTCACACTAGTACAGCTCACTCAAGACCTCCTCCAACCTGACCTTCAACATCTCCAGGGTGGGAACAGCCACAACGTCCCTGGGCAACCTGTTCCAGTGCCTCACCACCCTCACTGCAAAGAACTTCCTCCTAACATCCAGTCTAAATCTCCCCTCTACCAGTTTAAACCCATTGCCCCTTGTCCTGTCATTACAAGACCTTGTAACTAGTCCCTCCCCAGCCTTCCTGTAGACCCCCTTCAGATACTGGAAGGCTACTGTAAGGTCCCCTCAAAGCCTTCTCTTCTCCAGGCTGCAGAGCCCCAACTCTCTCAGTCTGTCTTCATAGCAGAGCTGCTCCAGCCCTCTGATCATCTTTGTGGCCTCCTCTGGACCCACTCCAACACTTCCATGTCCTTCCTGTGCTGAGGGCTCCAGAACTGCACACGGTACTGCAGGTGGGGTCTGACAAGAGCAGAGTAAAGTGGCAGAATCCCCTCCCTTGCCTTNCCATTCACCACCCAACCTGGATTTGTGCTTGGGATTGTGCCTACCCAGGTGCAGGACCTTACACTTGGGTAGGCACAACTTAGGATACAGTCTTTCATCACTGCATTACTGAACAAGATATAAAAGTGTTGACTTCAAAAATAAGATGAGTTTCTATCACAATCACTTATTGTAATTATTGTTCTTTGTTTTCTGCAAACAATGAAAACAATGAAAACAGTCTTTGACCTGCAATAGTCTTCCAGGCTTTCTAGATGCAGTGCACACTCCCTAGACAAAAATTGGCAATGGAAAACTTCATCGAGTAACTGTGGAGTTTCAGAAGTGTTTTTCATTTTTGAACTGTCTTCAGATAGTATTTCTACTCGTTTTCTGCCAACCAACTCTGATGCTCTGGATCTTGCTTTGGCTGGTAATTGGCTATATTTTGGATACCCAGCATTGCTGGCATCCCACATCTCATGAGCAGTGTGACCAACTTATCCCAGGAGGGTGGGACTTTCTGTGTAAGAGACATGGAGCATACCTGTAGTCATCATGTCTGGTACATCTGGAAGATGTTGTGTTTGTTGCACATACTGGAGATGGTACACTAAGCCCATGGCACCTGTGTGTCACCAGAGTCACCACTGGTGAGATGCAGAAGTCACGTGTGAACAAACAGAATACCCAGGGTAGCTAAACCCAGTGTACCTGAGATGATCTGCTCACATAAGAAAGAATCTCGGATTTGTTGGACTTCTATCACCATCTAAACACATTTTGACAAGTAACCATCTAAACACATTTTGACAAGGTACCATTTTCATCCCCTTTCCCTCTTGACTTGTATGTTCCACTTCTTGAAACAATTTCCCAATCTGATGATCCTGCATTTTGAGCCATTCCACAAAACCAACTCCTACAGTACCATAGAGCATGGTCTCTGCTCATTGGAAAGTAAAATGTTTTGGAATTTCCAGATTCCAAACAAGGTTTCAAAGAAAGATAGAGATTTAATTTTCCTTATGAAGTTAATTTTCCAGTATAGTATACCTCTGATTATCTTTTTGATAAAATACTGTCCTCCTTTAGGCAGTGTAACAGCCTTACTAGTTTGATATTGAAATATTTTTTAAGGCAGCCATACAGGCAGCATAAATAATTTGACTTTTTACTGTTAATGGGACACTTAGACTGAAGCCAAATCACAATCTGGATTAGCCAAAGTGCGCAAGGTCAGAGAAACAGACCATAGTTCGTAAAAGATCTCACAGCTGGTGTACACAATGACATTTGACTCACAATATTGTTTTATTCCAACTACAGAAAAAAATAATTCAAGTATTTGTTTGAACTTGTAAAGGTGTTTTTGACAGCTAGGCTTGCATATTTTACAGGCAACATAAGTATAGTAACATCCAAATTGACCTTCATAAATACTCACAGATGCTGGAGCTGAAGTATTGCCATGTGGATATTTACTCTCTAAGAGTACTTTCATCAAGTCAGAGCAGAGAAATTGTAACAGTAGACTTCTGTAACCAATTACACAGAAATGGTTACATAGGTGTTAACAAAGCACATCAGAAAAAAAACAAATATTTTTTAAGATGTAAGTTCTCTGTAAACACTGTGTTGAAAGCAAACAAGTCAAATGTGTTTTGCATTTTTATTTTCATAGTTAATTATTCCCTAAGCACAAATCACAGTAATATTTTAAATGTCCTTTTAAAAGGGGTTTTAAACATGACTCCTTCTTCTATGTTGATTTTCTGAACCTTAGAAGATAAAGGTTAAGGAAGTGGAATATCTCCCTTACAATAAGGGACTGAGAGATGTGGGGCTCTTTAGCTTGGAGAAGAGGAGACTGAAGGATGTCATTAGTGTTTATAAATATGTAAATGGTGAGTGCCAAGAGGATGGATCTAGGCTCTTCTCGGTGATGCCAACGACAGGACAAAGGGCAATGGGTGGAAGTTGAGGCATGGGAAGTTTCATGGAAACGTGAGGAGGATGTTTTTCACTGTGAGAGTAACAGAACGCTGGAGCAGGCTGCCCAGGGGGCTTGTGGAGTCTCCCTCTCTGGAGATATTCAAGACCCGCCTGCATGCATTCCTGTGTGATCTGGTATAAGTGATCGTGTTCTGGTAGTGGGGTTGGATTAGATGATCTTTCGAGGTCCTTTCCAGCCCCTAACCTTCTGGTATTCTGGGATTCTGTGAAGATGCAGAAATGGAAATGAAGGATAACTTCATTAATTGATTACATTTATCAATGTAAGCATTTGTAAAACTGTTTAAAAAGTGACTCCTTATACATACTAGCTACGTTCTGTGCTAGGTAGACGTCAACGTGAAAAAATAATGAGCATTGCAGTAAACAAGCACTCCCTTTTATGAATAATTTCATCTGAATGCAAAAGCAAAGATTGCTGAAATGTGTCTGAATGCTTTGAAAGTCAGTGCTTGTCTGCTGCTCAAAACCTGTTTATGGCATTCATTTCTGTAAGTAGCACAGAGCTTCTAGGATGCTGGAGAAACGCATTTCTGTGTGACAGGATAATCTTTCATCTCTCTGTGGACTACAGGATTCTCACATAATGCTGTAGCATAAACATCTGCATCTCGGTGTAGAGAAAATTATCATAGTTTTTAGAATCTATGCACTTAGAGTCACTGTCTCTTTCTTTGTTAGACTAAGTTCTCTCATATGCCCACAAATAAAAAGCAATGCATATCTGGTTCAAAGTAATTTTTTTGAATGCAGCTCTGTGTTAATTTTTCTCATTTTCTCTTTCTATTTCTTAAAAGAGAAAATAACGACCTGAAAATCCACCAGGGTTTCATGTTGCTGTGGTTCTAGTGGTTTAGATCTGCCTTCACTAATGGAAAAAAAAAAACCAAACAGCCTTCTGCATGCCCCACTTTCAAAACCCATCCTTTATCTTACACTTTTCAAGATGTTTATGTTTCTGTCTGTATCAGATGTAATTCCTACAAACATTAGCAAAATTTTGTTGAATGAATTTGATGCAAAGCAATTTTACAATTGAGAAAGCACATCTTTATGAAGAACACTATTTTAATTTCTCTCAAAAAGAGAATACTTCTATAGCAATGACACTGGTGGAAGTGCTTTATCATTTTTATAACCCTTAAATTCTCTCTGGGACCTGCACAGTACAGACAGACAAAATCTGAATACTGCAAACACATTTGTGCTAAAAATTACACATACAGTATTCCTTACTGATGCATATGATTGATGTTGACATGTAGTCCATGGTGAGCTACTTCAGAGCATGCACATGGTACTTCCCTCAGACTGAGTGTCCTTCATAGAATCATAGAATGGTAAGGTTGGAAGGGACCTCAAGGATCATTTAGTTCCAACCCCCTGCCATAGGCAGGGACAGCTCCCTCTAGTACAGCTCACTCAAGGCCTCCTCCAACCTGGCCTTGAACACCTCCAGGGAGGGAGCAGCCACAAAGTGGCTCATGTTGAGCTTTTCATCAACCCAGACTCCAAGGTCCTTTTCCTCAGGGCTGCTCTCCAGTCATTTACCACCCAGCCTGGATTTGTGCTTGGGATTGTGCCTACCCAGGTGCAGGACCTTACACTTGGCCTTGTTGAATTTCATGAGGTTGGCCTGGGCCCACCTCGGCAGTCTGTCCAGGTCCCTCTGGATGGATCCCTGCCCTCTAGCAAGTCGACTGTGCCACACAGCTTGGTGTCATCTGCAAATTTGCTGAGAGTGCACTGATTCCTCTGTCCATGCCACTGACAAAGATGTTAAACAGCACTGGTCCCAGCACTGACCCCTGAGGGACACCACTTGTCACTGGTCTCCAGGTGGACATTGTGCCATTGATCATCTCCAGTCATCACAACATCTGATGTCTCTGTCAGAATTCTAACAATATTTACCTACTAGAGCTAATGTTTGAGGGGATGGGAAGTAGAGGGAAGTATTTTTTAAAAAATTTAGGGCCTTTGATTCACCTGAATCAATCACCTATCTCTGAGGATTTAAAATTTATCTCACATATTGGTGCTGAGGTTATAGTAAAATGAATACTAAGTCTCAGATTCACCAGTGTGAAGGGCTTTTTTCAGTCTTCTGTTAACCTCTCTGGCTGCCATCATTATAAGATTATGTCCAGGCAGGTCAGCTCTGGAATACGAATCATGTCAGCACAAAGCTGGTTTGTGAGCTCTGATTTATTGGCTTTTCTAGGCCTGCAGGACCTGTGAATCTCCATATATTGTAGTCTGCACCTTGAAACCAGACTACTCTGAAGGCTTGGGCTTTTTTTCCTCCCTAATTAGAGCACAAATAAGCTCTTACAAAAACGTTTGTGACAACATGAGAGGAGTAACAAAAGACAAAAGCTCTGTCTTCTAGGAACAATGCAACAATGAAGCTGTAATGTCATGATATGAGTTGATTTTAGCTCAGGCAGCAAATGTTTCCACTGGGGTCAGATGGGATGCAACTCTTTGGTTTCTGGGATACCTTTGATGCTGGGGTTTTGTAAGTTTATTGTACCTCCGTTTCCAGAGTCTTGGTAATTCACTCTTGTGAATTCACACAGCATTTTCCCCTTCCACAGTGATTTTTGCACTTTCTCCAGATGACAATACCACAGCTTGTTTTATTGATGAGTCTAAAAATGTATTATCTTTTCTAATGTATTAGGATGTTTGCATTAGTTCTTTCATCTTAAGTACTATGAGGGGATCTGATACCAAAGCTGGAAAAGTCTGTGTATGAAGATAAAACCAACTGCTCAAGTTCTACTAAAAGTCCTCCCATAGCACTATTGTAACCACCTTTAAAGATCCCAATAAACACTCTCGAAATCTTACTATGCATTCCTTTAAAAAAAAGACCTTTTGAACTGTGACTCCAACCTGTCTACTAACACCACTCTTCTCACACTCCACCATTGCTGCTCCATAAGACCAACTCTGTACTGCCTGTCAAACCAACCTCCCACTCTGCCTTTCAAACCTGCTCCTGTCTCCCCACAAGCACACTGCAAGCACCCTCAAGGAGCCCACAGTATACAACTGACTGATTTTCAGTACTGTGGCTTCTTGCAGTGTGCATCTACACTCTGCAAATGTGGAAAAAAAAAAAAAAAAAAAAAAAAAAAAAGAAAGACCAAAAACTGGGGGCAGGCTCTGATGAGGCACTGCTCAAGACTCACCATATCTCAGATATTTGCAGCAATTCTCACTATTTCTTGGTTCAAGGTGCAGTGCAACTCTTGCTGTTTGACCATCATGACTTTAGTCCACAGTGATTCCAGTCTTGTGAGACCTGAGGTGGCAGAAAAATAAACTGCTGCAGTCAGGAGCAAGCCATCACTTAGCTACCTGTGGGTGTCAGGACATTGAAAGACCTATTAGAAGACGCAAACCTGCATGTTGAAGTCTTTCATAGACTTTTTTTCCTGTCAAATGATCTGATTTAATCCTTTTCCTAGAGGTCTGTCTGATAAAGATGTTAGAAGAAAAGTAGTTGTGCCAGTGAGCAGCACTTTGTGTGTTTAAAAGCAGTAGCTGGGAAACATCCTGCTACAGAGGAACTGCAAGGGTCTCTGTTTTCCTGACAGCATTTTGTTGTGGCAGGGAACTGGCAGCTCACTCTTCCAGTGGATGCTCTGACATGAGTGTGTACTTCTAAGTCAAAGGGATGTATGCCACTGACTCCCTTGGCTGCAGGAGTTTCCCTTTGGCTCTGGGCTTATGCACACCATTTGCCAGGTATTCTTCCCTGCATACTGTATAATGTCTTCCAATCTTACTGCAGTTGGCTGAACTCTCTCCATTGCCCAGGGGGATGATTTGAGGCAGGCCATAGCAGACAATGAATATGTTTTGAGATCATGAGTAACAGAAGGATATACAAGTGAGGAAGAAGTTAGTTTACTAGACTCAAACTGATACAAAAAACCATCAGTAATAATGCAGCACTGTCAGTTGTGAGGCTGTGTTTATTTCTTTGAATGCAAGCAGGAAGGAAATTCTTTTTGTGGTTCTGATGCTGAGCCATCCAATTTGCCTTTCCCAAAATTCTCAGCTTTTGGAAATGGGAGCTGCCTTTTTCCAACAGTGCTCACCTCTGCCTCTGCCTGTCCACAGGCAAGTTTAAGCTGCCACAACCCTGAATGCTACCACTCCATTCCCTGCTCCAGTAGCGCAGTCCAGGCTTTCATCATGTCTTGTCACACAGGACAGTTTTCAGATGCACATCGCTGCAGCCACTTGCTCTGTGAAGTGTGCCATCAGAGTCAGCATTTCAAATTATCTGTGGAATACAGTAAAGTGATCTTTTCTGGGTTCCCTGAGTAAATGGAAGATGCATTTTCCCAGAGAAATACTGTAAAAACTTTGAACCCCTGATAGATAATAATTCAAAGTCATTTATTGGGCTACAATATTGCTTACATTTTAAACTCCTTTTTAGAAACCAAGAATTTATTTTTACAGTTTAAAAAATGCATAGGCCTTGTGGTAACCCTTTGCAGAGGTTACATTTTGATTTCTGATAGTTGCTGGAGAGTGACATTCCCATTAATCTTCACTAGTGCCATTTAAGGATTTAGAAACTGCTTCTAGATTCAAGCATAGATCTGTAAATCCCCTAAGACAGAGCCATGGTAATGGGAACATAGAGGTCACTTGAGTCATGAATTGTGAACTCTGTATCCTGTCAGATAGTATTACAGAGAGAGGAGAAAGGAAATTTATTTTTTTTCCCCACTCATTTGAAAAAACTGCAGGAGTAGGGATACTAGACTGTTCCCTGCAAGAAGTAAGAGATTTCCCAGTATGGTCAGATGACCACATTAAATTGGCAGCTATGTAGTGAGAGGATGTGCTGAGAAAACCAAGCCTGGATCATTTGGGGCTAAACTGAACTAATCCCTGAATGTGAAAAGTCTGTCATTTAACAAGAAAAAATGGTAACAGTGTTATGAGAGCAGTCAGCAGGCTACGCTTCTCTCCTAGTTGCTCCATTGTTCACACAAGGGGTTTGGATCCTTGGAGCAGATCTTTCAGTAGCAAAATTGTTGGCACTCTCTCAGTGTAGCACTCCTTGTTACTTACACTAGTAGCTATAATTAAGGTGGAGCATAAACCTCCAAATTATCCTGAAAAAGGCTGGTGTCTACATCAGGTCACTGAAGCAAAATGATACCAATTTGTGGGAAAGAGGAGGAAAGATTTTTTTTTCTTTGTTTTGTTTTGTCTAAGCAGTGCTCCTAACAGAGTTCATTGCTTCCCAATGAGATCAGGTGAGTAACTGTGTTTTGCAGTGTTTCCAAATGAGGTAAAAATTCATCATGGTGACACCTTGGTGGGACCCTAGTGAGACAAGGGGTTGAAAGGTGGCTGTGAGAGGTGACCACGGGGAAGAACAGACAATTGCATCCACCACCATCTTGGGTAGGTCAGTGGAGGAAGTGGAATACAAAGCGTGAGCAACAAAGTGCAATACAAGTTATTGACTCTGCCTCAGAATTACACAAGGCCCAACTCACAATGGCAAGGAACTGATACACATTTCTTTGCCTCCTGGCATCAGCAGCCATGCATACTCCTCTGCGTATTCCCCACTCCAACACCAGAAGCTGCATGCTGAGGGGTAACAGAAAGGGCTTCACTAAGGAACAGCACATAAATGGGTTTTGGGGTTTTGCCTGCTTTCCCCGATGGGAAGGCCTCAGTTCCTACTACCCACTCTTAGCTGGAGCAGCTAGAAGTCTGTGACAGGGGAAGCCATGAGGGAATGCCATGAGAAAAAAGGTGGACACCCTGCATGTGGGAACTTCTCAAAGCAAAAGTTCCACTGAAATGATCCAGGAAAGCCCTCTGCTACATACAATGGTGTGCCCCTGTAATTCTTTATTTCATCATAGAATCATAGAATGGTAAGGTTGGAAGGGACCTCAAAGATCATCTAGTTCCAACCTCCTGCCATAGACAGGGACACCTCCCACTAGTACAGCTCACTCAAGGTCTAGTCCAACTTGGCCTTGAGTAACCTCCAGTGAGGGAGCATCCACATCCTCCCTGGGCAACCTGTTCCAATGTCTCACCACCCTCACTGGAAAGAACTTCCTCCTAACATCCAGTCTAAATCTCCCCTCTGCCAGTTTAAACCCATTGCCCCTTGTCCTGTCATTACAAGACCTTGTCAATAGTCCCTCCCCAACCTTCCCGTAGGCCCCCTTCAGATACTGGAAGGCTACTATCAGGTCTCCCCAAAGCCTTCTCTTCTCCAGGCTGCAGAGCCCCAACTCTCTCAGCCTGTCCTCATAGGAGAGCTGCTCCAGCCCTCTGATCATCTTTGTGGCCCTCCTCTGGACCCGCTCCAACACTTCCATGTCCTTTCTGTGCTGAGGGTTCCAGAACTGCACACAGTACTCCAGGTGGGGTCTGAGGAGAGCAGAGTAAAGAGGCAGAATCACCTGAATGCTATCATGAATGATAGGATCAAGCTCTCTTTTGATTTTTTTCATCCTTAGGGGAGGATGATAATATCTCAGCTTTACAGAGAAGGAACTTGCAGCAAAGAGCATCCAAGAAGCAAAGGTCAGCATCAAGTCAGTGAAATGATTCAAACATTTCATTGCATGCATCATATAAATATTAACTCATCCTGTGGCATGTCTGTACAGAATGAACAAGAACTTCAATATGCAGATTGCTTTGCAAGCAAACTTTATCATCTACAATAAAGTAAAGGGCTCTAAGTACGGAAATGAAGACTGAAAATAGCTTGGTTTCATCTGTTTTTCATGTTACATCTCTGTGAATCACATTGGTTCTTGGATTTAACACTCAGGATTATTCTGAATCCTTCACCAAAATTTTCTCTCTTCAGCAAGGTGTAATAGGGTTAATTTCCTCTTCCTTCAAAATCAGTAAAGTCTTCAGCTTTGTCCAGCTAAACAATTAACACTTCAAAGTTTCTACTGGTCAGAGCTAACTGATAACAACCTGAATATGGTGGTACTTGGGTAGTTTATTATTCAAATTAAAGATTTCAAAGGTATTCGGATTGGAGTATCATGCCTTTGAAGCTATGGAAAGACCCCATCTTAAGGTTACCATTTCAAAGAGATTTTTACAGCAACTTTTAGATGCAGCAATGTCAGTGGTGACCAGAGAACTGATTTGCAAACCATCTAGACTGATTAAGGTGGGATAGCCTTAGCAGGAACAATGTATTAGGTGTTCCATGAACAGCATTTTAAGACACCCTTGGAAAGGTGTGTTTAACTGGAAGGATGAGGCAGAATATCAGTGAGTTTTCATGTTGTGCATTTTTTTTTTTCTGATTTATTTTGAAGCTGCTCTGAGATCAGATCAACAGGAGAGAATGTGTCAGAAAAACTTAAAAAGATAAAAACCCAAGGCAAAGCAGAAATGGTTATTTCTGTCTGGGTGTCATCAAAACTCACCCTTAGGTGTAGTTCGCCTCCTGAACTCTCTCAGTTGCATCATGAACCTCTGCCTGACCACTGGAAAGCAGGGCTGGTAATCCTAAGTATTCAGAATTCATAAATCACACATCCAAAGTATGAGGCACGAATTTTAAGACTTTGACATTTGAAAACTCCATTGCATTGGGATTTAGTCTTTATTTATTTACAAATGTGACCCCTTAAGGACTGCATTTTAAAACTTTCCTCATACAGGCTAACATTATTTTCAGTCATATCAATCATACACTAGGGTCCCTTTTTGTTGGTTACTGTATTAACACAAAGCAAAAATAAAGTCTCCTATCCAAAGGCTCTGAACCTCACAAAAAACATTGCATGCCCTGGGTGATTGTGATGACTGAGTCCCATTTTCATAATTTTGTAGATATTTCATCTCCTGTAACTCATTGAAAGCTACTTAGTCTGATAAAGCTAATCAGAAAACATCCTAAGTAGCCTTAAAAGTCTGTTCCTTGCCACCCAAAGTCAGCTGACATCAAAATGGGCATCTTAAGGAAAAAAACAAACCCCAACAAAAAACAAACCAACAAACCTGAATAATGCAAGAGTGGTAAATAAATTATAAAGAACAAACCCAACCAATTATCTCTAAGGAGATCCCAACAATTTCTTTCACTAGTTATTAACAGTGTTGAAGTGAACCTATAGGAAGACAACAGATAGCAAAAAACTTTAAATGTAACCTGTATCCCAGGGTCTATCCCTTTACTCCATAAGCCCTTTGACTTGATTTGTTCAGTACAGCTGTTCCATTCTTAGGGAGACAGAAATAAGCTCTTAAGAACATGTTTTTCAACAATGCTATTCACATTCTTATCTGCTAGAAAGCCAACATGAATGTGCTTTCCTTCATGAGGTTGCTGTTTGTTTATCTATCAAGATTTTCTGCCTGCATTTTAACAATCATCAACTAATTTCACACAAGAGACTGATCTTTAAGCTACTGAGTTGGATTTTGATCATTTTATGTAAGACAGATTGTATTATTACAATTGTAGGTTTGGTCACTTTTTTTTTTTTTTCCAACTCCAGACATGAGAGAGATGAACTGGTGTAGTTGATATGTAAATCCCATGAGTGAGGAACTATTGAATGAAAGCCTCATGGGAATGACTTATGCACACAAAGGATTTGGCCATAATGTTATAAAAAAGCCTACTTACTCAAATCATCAAGTCATGAGGATATAGATCAAAGAAGGAAACAGATTTTTTTTCCTCCTGTCTTGAGAGTGGCATACTTCAGTCAAAGATCAAAGGAAATTAATGTAAGGTAGAGGATGCAGCAGGAACCCTCTTACAAATGCTAGTGAAATTGTACTGACGTGCGGCTTCATCAGTCATGATGAAAATCCAAGCACAGAGGAAAATGAAAGGTCAGCATGTAACCTCCCTAGCACTAATTGAACCCTCTGGGCAATGACTGACAGAGGCACAACCAGTGTAATGCTTTCTGGGTATGTTATTTGTAACAAAGTAAATAATTTGATGGATGTGGTTTGTTTTCCATCCACTATGCACAGTTGCCCATGATGAAGATCTCCATTTGTACATATTTTGGAAGAGTCGAGACTGCCCTCTGAGGAAGTTAGAACAGTGTGAACTGAACAGGGAAATTCTAAAGGCTGAAAAAGGCCACATCAATCAACCCTTCTTTGGCTTAATGGAGAGTTTCATGGTTTGGATTGCTGTAGTGGTTTTTTGTTGGTTTTTCATTTGTTTATTTGTTCATTTCCTTCCTTTCTTAGTTTTAAATATGAAAATTTTTTAAAATGGAAAGTAAACCATACTGAGACTGAGGTCCAGGAACCTTCTCATAGATTAGTACAAATAGAAAGTCAAAAAAAGTACAGCACACTACCTACATAAGCTTTTAGGTTTGCTTTCCACATGACTATAAACTAGCATGAACATGGTCCTGAGGAAATGCTGAATTTTATGAGAGGACTCAGATTGCAGTGGTACAACTCTGAACACAGCTGCACAGGCAGTCGTTACAACATAGTGGAAGCAGCTTCAGTGATGACCACAGGACTTAATTTTTGTCCTACAAATTGCCTCTGGTAGGCAGCAGCCCTTGGTCTGTTCCAGTCTCACTACCAGTCCCAGCTGCTTCAGATGTGAAAGAGCCTAGAGGTACTGTAGCTATCTTTTCTGCCTGCTGTTGTCATTGCAAGGTTGGCCAGGCAAACAAGAGACTCTATAAAACACTGAGATATGCCAGTGCTGCAGATGGGTCAATGCACTTCCAGGGATGCCATAAACCCCAAGGGTACAATATTTTTCACCAGAAATAGCAAGGCTTATATGGTACTGGCTTGAAAGGTGCTACTGCAGACAACGTGATATTTGTTGCCTTTGGTCGACTTTGAGGTAATGCTTGAAACAAAATGGAATCATATATCAGTTTTAAGTTGCCTAACCTGCACAGATTAATGCATTTATTTTTTTTTTTCATACTTGAATGAATTGTATCAGTACAACCAGATAATCCTGGGAAAGTACAAAACTTGCACCTTCTAGTAAAATTAGAGCACACATTTCTTGATTGCCAAGACCCGAGAAGTCCTTTCAACAGGTCATAACAGTTGGAACTGATTAGATTTATGAATTCTTTTAAAAGCAGGGAAATTTCAATCAGTGGTTATTTCACATAAACTGTTCACTGTGACTAATGATTCTAACACTTGCTGTTTGCTATTCATGGTAGGGGAGTGTCAGGCACTCTACTTCAGGGACTCATTTTTCCCAAAGAGTTCATCTACACTGGCTTCCCCCTAAGTTAAAGCCAATGTAACAGCAGGGGAAATCTGTTCCCAGGTTGTGTGACTTGAATTTCTGTAAATAGGAGTGACTGATGTACAGCTATGAAAATAATTGATTTTTCAGTGTGGCAGCTGAACCAAAAAATTGAAGGGAAAAAATAATTTAGTCCATCTTAGCTCAATTTGTTGGGCTTTCCCCCCCTTCTTTTATATTTTGGGTCTATGGGCTGAGTGAAATATTTCATCTAGCTTTAGACAAAGCCATTAATTTCCCTATCAGGTTGTTTCTAATGAAAAACTGGTTGTTGGAACAGAAAGGCCTGATGTAGCTATCACCTACAGAGTAAATGAGTAAATGCAGCCATAATTCCTACATAAGGGCTAGCCAAGAAGGACACTGTCCCAGATCAGGCTGCAGAGCCCTCCTCTACCCACAGGGACTCATCTCTTCAGCAGCAGTTTCCTCATTCACCCTGTGCTGAAGAAGCAAGTAATGGACCCTCTCAGAGAGGATACACAGGGGCCTATCAGCCCTGACTCATCTTCAAAACTAATTAGCAAAAGAAGTATGGAAGGAATTAACCCAGATGTCTTACCTGGCAGGGTACACTTTTTCCAGGGTGGCAGACAGTTTGCNGGCTCCCAACCACCCTTCCAACCTTCTCCCCACCCCTGTACCTTACCCCAAGGTTTGCCTTACGCACAAGGTGAGCTTGGAGGATCAGCCAGGGAGGTTAGGAGAAAAAGTGGTTAGTGAAGATTAATCGACAGAGGAGCCAGAACCAGAAACTGCTAGACTGCCCAACATGCTGTTCTCCCAGAGAGAGACAGACTGCGAATGCCTTATCTATGTTCTGGTTTCTTTTCCCAAAATAATCTCAGCAAGCCTATGAGTGAAATAGACATCACCACGTTTTCCTTTCACAGTCTATAGTGTAATTTTCTCTATTAAAATATTCTAATTAGCCTCAAACCAGCACGTTGCCTTTCAGGGATTGTTTCTGGAGTTCAATCTAAGCATCCCAAGAACATGCCTTGTCATTTGATTTCAGCACAAATCATTGTCTACATTTGGTGAGAACAACTTTCAGAAAGGCAAGACAACATTTTTCAAGAAAACACCATCAGCTTCATAAAAGGTTGCTTCCTAGATGATTCTTGTTTCTTCTCTCAGGCAACCAGCACCAGAACAAGAGGACACAGTCTCAAGCTACACCAGGGGAAGTTTAGGTTGGAGGTGAGGAGAAAGTTCTTCCCTGAGAGAGTCATTGACTGCTGGAATGGACTGCCCAGGGAGGTGGTGGAGTCACCGTCCCTGGAGGTGTTCAAGGCAGGTTTGGACGTGGCACTTGGTGCCATGGTCTAGTCTCGAGGTCTGTGGTAACAGGTTGGACTTGGTGATCTTTGAGGTCTCTTCCAACCTTGGTGATACTGTGATACTGTGAATATTCTTATGACAGCTCTTGCTAGGACAGATACTTTTCTATGGACATCAATAGGGAGAAACTTGTATACATTTCTGTAGATAAATCAATGAAAAGGAACAGAGATAGAACAAAATCTGTTGCTTATAAACAATTTCTGAGACTCTGATTTTTTTTTCCCCTTCTGATAAAATTAAGAACTATCCTGGTTATCTCTTAGATTGGATGTTAGGAACAGGTTCTTTGCCATGAGGGTAGTCAAACACTGGAACAGGTTGCTCAAGGTTGGGGCCCCATCCCTGGAGATGTTCAAAATGAGGCCTGTTAGAGCTCTGGGGAACCTGATCTAGTTGAGGATGTCCCTGCTGACTGCAGGGAGAGTTGGGCTAGATGACCTTTGGAGGTCCCTTCCAAACCAGACTATTCTGTGATTCTGTGTAGCTAATCCAATTTAAGAGCTAATTGTTACTGAAGGGGGAGAAGTGTTACGTCCCCTTCTTCACACCTCCAATTTCTTCATCCACACAACCTACTCATCTCTTTATCTTTTCTCCTGAGATAATTTTGAGGTGGATTAAAGAGTGAAACAGCTTCTGGAAGGGCCCAGAGAAGCATCTTTTCCTGTGTTTAGCTGGCAGGAGGAGGGCTGGGTTAGCTCTATGTTGGTGCTTCTGTCAGAGGACTCCTGTTTGCTTTCCAGACTTAGTCCACTGGTTACATTTAGCATTGTTGAATTAATGCTTATCTTCTTGGTAACTCATTCCAGCTCTTAACCACTGCTGAAGTTGGTGAGGTTCTTTGCAGGCATTTCTACAGACCTAGATAAGCCTCTCTAAAAGGGCAGTTTTCCATATTGCTCTGCCTGTGATTCATGCTGTGCTTAATGTACAGTCATGCTCATTTTGACAAAACAGGAGATAATTCACTGCTAGATAGACTCACTGCATTTCTTCAAAATGAATGTGAGCAGTCTTGTGATACTCTGTATTATTTATGATTATAGTCATGGTTGTACTTGTTCAGGGAAGGAATTTGTCCTGAAAGAGACAGATGCATAGGAAAATCTCTTTCTATTTTCCTGCCCTACATTTTGTTTAATAATAAGGGATGAATAGAGTTTAGCAGAGGGAATGGAAACAGCTGTCTTGCATTTAGAAGGCTTAATTAGTATTTGCCCAGAAGTTTGAACATATGAGTATACTGGGGACAGGGATGTATGAGAAGTTTGAACGTATGAGTACACTGGGGACACTGTGGTTGACACTTCAGAAATCTGTTTCCTCTTCTGCAGCTAATGTTAAACTAGTACAGTACACTGAAAATATAATCCCTTGCAAATCAGTTTCTGGATCTGAAAGTAATCAATTATCTATGACTGATTACTGTCTTAGGGACAGCAAAGTATCAGACACCTGCTATTTCCATTCAAACCTCTAAGAACAGTTGGTGCCCTTCTTATGGGTAGATCATTCAAAATTTGGTACTGTGTTGTTAGTTAAAATGAGGACAAGCACTGACTTCCCAGTAACAACTGTCCCTAATGATGTCCTTATTCTGGATTTAAGATAAGAGCAGTTTGAATACACTTCTTTTTGACTGCCAGTTGTACACAATTTTCTAATTTAACGTGAGAGTAAAGGCAGTGCCATTTTATTTAGTATTGTGCTTCTAAATTGCACCTCCAAAAGCTGTACTGATTTAATTAGTATTTCTGAGAGCATGCAAAGAAAAGATGAGAAGATTTAAATGTTAACAGGCTAGCTGTGGTGTGAAAGAGATTTTCAGATCAGATCTGAAAAGAGATGGAGAAATTTGAGAGGACTGTTGCTGATGCAAGAAACCTCAGAGGAGAGCAGTCAATAGGGGTGAGACTCTGAAACTGCTAACAAAGCTGTGCTCTCACTCTTCACAGAAATGTGTTTGCTTTTTGCTCCTGATAGTCTCATGTGACTTCTGTTATTAAGCAGAGAGAGTGTCAGCATGCTAAATGTCAGCTGGAAAAATTAAGTAACCCTCTTTGTAATCTGCTTAGTAAGGAAATACTTTAAGAGTAGACTAATCAGATGGCAACATAGAATTATTAAATAAAGGCATCATTATTGAATGTATTAAATAATTGTCATAGCTGTTAACGGTGTAGTAAATGGAAATTTTGAGAATAGGGAGAATCTGCTCCACAGACAGATTTTCTTCAAGGTTCTGCCAAACCTGGAAAAGTTGTCAGGATGGCATGTGGATGCAGACATGAATTAATTTCATTTAAGGACATGACATGTCTGAACAAGACTTAAAACATGGGAAGGGCAGGCTGGTTAATGAACAAATATGGAAAAGAATTGGAGGGTTGCAGTGTTCAAAGCAGAGCAGGTTCTCTTTGCTGCAAAAACTCAATGCATCTGTCTTATGACAACACCATGCAATGAAAGAGATCCAAGGCTTAACCTCAATTTCGAAATAAAACATTGCAGCTTTCTTTCTGTAGTTCTGGCACTGCTGTGAAAGTGGCTGAATATCTGTGGGAAATCTCTGTAGGAAGATTATATGTGAGAGAAGCCTCTAGTGAAGGTAAGGTCCCTGTTGCAAATCCAGGTAATTCCACCACAGCATTCTTCACTTGTCTTGAACTCTTCCCCAAACTTGGCAGAGTACAACTTCATATACACTATTTGTTACCATTAAAAAAAAAATAAAAATATATATGTATTTCTAAACCATAATAATTTCATAGAGTATCAAATGGATTCATGTGTATGAACTTTCCTTTTGGATGCTTCTCCTTTATCTTGAACTAGTTGTTTCCTTTCTAGGAAAAGTGAATGAAGTGTCTTCTTTTGCCAAAACTTTAGTAAGACTAAGGAAAATTGTTTTCATCTCTCAGATGACTCAAGTGAACTGTTTAGGTGAGACACTCCTTATAACAGTTAAACTGGAAAACCTCACTTCTGTTTCACGTGTCTTCATATCACAGAAACACAGAATGTGACGGGTTGGAAGGGACCTTGAAAGATGATCTAGTCCAAGCCCCTCTGTCAGAACAGGATCATCTAGAATAGGTCACACAGGAACACAACCATGTGGGTTTTGAATGTCTCCAGACAAGCACGCTCCACAACCTCTCTGGGCAGACCTGTTCCAGTGTTCTGTAATTCTCACAGTGAGAAAGTTTTCCTTTGTGTTCGTGTAGAACCTCCTATGCTCCAGCTTGCACCTCTTGTGTCTTGTGCTATCATTGGACATCACCAAGAAGAGCCTGGCTCTGTCCTCCTGACACTCATGCTTCACATATTTATAAACATTAACGAGAGCACCCCTCAATCTCCTCTCCAGCTTGCACCTCTTGTGTCTTGTGCTACCATTGGACATCACCAAGAAGAGCCTGGCTCTGTCCTCCTGACACTCATGCTTCACATATTTATAAACATTAGCGAGAGCACCCCTCAATCTCCTCTGCTCCAGGCTAAAAAGACCCAGCTCACTCAGCCTTTCCTCATCAGGGAGATGTTCCGCTCCCTTGATCATCTTTGTGGTTCTGTGCTGAAGTCTTTCAAGCAGTTACCTGTCTTTGAAGCGAGTGGCCCAAGACTGGACACATAAGACTGGACACAATATTCCAGACATTAGGGCAAAATAGAGGGGAAGGAGATCCTCTCTTCACCTCCTAGCCACAGCTCTTCTAATATACCCCAGGATGCCATTTGCCTTTTTGGACTCAAGGGCATATTGCTGGCTCATGGTCAGCCTGTTGTTCTTCAGGACTCCCAAGTCCTTTCCCCAAGAACTGCTTGTTCTTATGAAGTTTTTCCATTACTTTCAGTCTCAGGATGAGGGCATGTATTTCCTTCTTCCCTTTCACAAAACATTCTTGCTGCATCAGAATATTGACCAAAAGGCCATGAGCACAAAGTAGATACCATGACTTCTTTGGAGATGGCTGAAGAGAGTCGGGAGCATTGATTAAAAGCCTACAGGTATGGCCATTTACGAAACAGTCTACCTACTAAAGAACCACAGTGCATTTATCAATATTTTAGGAGTCAGATGATGGATGTCTAGTAGACTCCCTACAGAAATGGCAGGTACTTGCAACAGAGAAGCTATGATGCTGCTATAGTTTATATGCTGGTGTGTTAGTGGTGGAAGACAGAAAGAGCATGCCATATCTCTTCAGAAAGATTTATAATTTGGGTGCTACCTTTTGAACTGAGATGAGGTGATTAGAAAGCAAGTGTGGAGTCACGATGAATGGTTCCAATTTCATCACTGACATATTTGGCAACCTCGCTCCTCTCAGTTCTAAAATGAAGATAATATCTGTCCCCAGTGGTACATTAGGTACTTTATTCTTTTACTTCAGAGTAGAAAAAAAAACCCAAAAAAAGTCTCTTTGGCACAGGACAGTGCTGTGCATGAGTTACCCAAGCTAGTAAAGCTGCTTTGGTTCTATAGTAAGATTAATGTACACATGCAGCATTGATAGAACCTTCTTTAATTTTATTTTTTTTTAAGGGTACAAACTCTCACAGCTTCAGTTTTACTCTGTTTCATCAAGAGTTTTTAGAATTTCATGTAATTTGGACATCAGGGAACCTCATGTTCTTGAAATTATGACCTTTTAGAAATGGAAACATCAGGAATTACTAGCTACTTGAAAATCTTCCATATGCCCTTACCATCAACTTCCTGCTTTCTCAAATTAATTGTCTCTTTCCACACCAATGGTCAGTTCAGGAATTTCTGGTGACAGGAATTTCAGACATGGCACTTGACACTTTTTCCTGCAGTTCTTGTGAATGAAGACAATCACAGAATAACACTGCTGTTAGAGCAACAGTGTTGATGGAGCTTTAATAGCCTAAAGTCTTAGGAGCATATTCTGTGAAGGTTTTTGTTTTTTGGGTTTTTTTTGTTTGTTTGTTTTTTGGTTTGTTTTTTTTTTACACTAACTGATATAGCAGGGGCAGGGAGACCATAAGAGATTTGTGCATGTAGGTCAGAAATAGATTTAACTATTACACATGACTTCTTTACCCTTCAAATTGCAGTTTCCCTTCCAAACACTGAGCGCTTCCATGCTGCAATAGTGCTGCCATGTGTTTGGGTGGGCTGAGAACCCCCCTAGAGAAATGTGGGGTGGTCACACTGTATGTACCTCCTCCACTCCACAACTCAGGAGCAGGGGGGTGTGCTCCACCAACATGGGAGCAGAGAGTGTCATAAGATCCATGTCATGCTGCATAACCTTTAATTTGCTGGAGGCTACATTTCTTACAGAGTGATTGGCAAGATTCGTGTAGGACATGTTTTTTATTAATTCACTGCTGGCATCTGTTTTTAACTGCACATCTAAGTGTCTGTGTCTAACTGTGCTAGAGGTCATACTGCATATAATTTCAACATTGGCTGAAAGCAGACATACATCTTGCACATTTTCTTATTACCTCCCCATGGGTAACTGAGCTCCTGGATAACCAGATTTTTTTAAGGTTGTAAGGACACAGACGATATCAGAATACTCTTGCAACAAGTTCTGGCAAATCAACAAGTTGGAGGCAGGACAATTTAAAATGCATATTAAATGCTACTTCCTTTTCCTGTCTTCTTCAACTAAATATACCCTGCTTGTCAGATATGCAGTCTGCTCCATTCAGTATGTTTATTGGCTGATACACAAAACAGTGGGTATGCAGAGTGAAAACAAGCCTGTGACCTCCACTGTAGCCATTCTGCAATATTACAGTATCACAGTATCACCAAAATTGGAAGAGACCTCAAAGATCATCAAGTCCAACCCGATACCACAGACCTCAAGACTAGACCATGGCACCAAGTGCCACATCCAAACCCATCTTGAACACCTCCAGGGACGCTGACTCCACCACCTCCCTGGGCAGCCCATTCCAGTAGCCAATGACTCTCTCAGGGAAGAACTTTCTCCTCACCTCCAGCCTAAACTTCCCCTGGTGTAGCTTGAGACTGTGTCCTCTTGTTCTGGTGCTGGTTGCCTGAGAGAAGAAGGTAACCTCCCCCTGGCTACAAACACCCTTCAGGTAGTTGTAGACAGCAAGAAGGTCTCCCCTGAGCCTCCTCTTCTCCAGGCTAAACAATCCCAACTGCCTCAGCCTC
>VWZE01001794.1:272313-306545 GCA_013396675.1 Eubucco bourcierii | reverse complement strand
AAAAAAAAAAAAAAGGAAAAAAAATTTTGAAAGGGAGTAAAAAAAGGGAAAGAAAAAAAAAAAAAAAAAAAAAGCCCAACATGTTACAGAATCACAGGATCACGGAATATGCCTGGTTGGAGGAGACCTCAAAGACCATACAGTTCAACCCTTGACCCAACACTGAAGATTCAACACTAAACCATGTCCCTAAATGCCATGTCCACACGCCGCTTAACACTCCCAGGAATGATGACTCCACTGCTGCCCTGGGCAGACCATTCCAATGCATGTTAATCCTTTCCGTGAAGAAGCATTTCCTAGCATCCAGCCTAAACTTCCCCTGGCACAGCTTGTAACCATTTCCTCTAGGCCTGTCACTTGCCACCAGGGAGAAGAGGCTGGCCCACTCCTAGATCCAGCTGATTGAGTGGGATCCTGTTAGCTGCTGTGGCCACGCTTTCATAATGGGCTGGTGTAGAAAGTGTAATCTGTCTTCCTCCATAGTCTTTATTCTTAAGTAAAAGATCCTGCAAAGGCAATGTGTTCACATCCAAAAGATTCAGTAGCAGTGTAGTGTCACTACAGCTGTGATGGCCTCAGGATACATACAGTGAAAGGTATGTCAGAAACAGCAATATATTTTCTTGAGCCAATTAACATAAATGTCAGAAAAGAGAAGCCTTTAGGTGCAGAGGGCCTTTCCCCAAGGGATTATTTATAGGGACAGTCATTAGTTACACAGGAGACATCTCTCCTTTGCTACCAGCTGTGCCATGTTACCTGATACATTAGTAATCACCATGTTAGCTTTGCACCTCGTCACCTCTTGGCTCCCAGGAACATTTGTGGGCCACAAGAGCATCACAACAAGTCTGTCTATTGATAAATGCAGCCTTCTCTGTATGAAGACACAATAACAGCATTATGGAAGCAACAGAGACTTAGTAGAATTCAGACCAGGTAGAAAAGACACAGTAAACTTTGGGAGAATAAACGAACCACAAAAAGGTGATGCCTTAGGGTCAGTTAGAAATATCTGAGGTCCACTGTATCTGAGGCCTGGTTACCTCAGTGGAGTTTTATTTCAGATGACCTTTAGGTGTCTGTAAAGTAGCTGAGCGAGCCATCCTGGGCTTCCTCTGCAACCAGGGACACAGGTCAGTGTAATATTAGGTTAGATGAATCCTTCCCTGGAAATATTTGTTCTGTCTGCAACAAAGAGGAGTGAAAGTGACTAATACAGATACCAGCACCCACTTTGCAATTATCTGCAGTTAGAGGAATGCAGCCTTCCCTCCACAGCTTGGCCCATGGCCAAAACACACCTAAATATCTGCTTAAACTTAGGAGTATATTTGAGGTTATTTCAGAGTGGGTAAAGTGTTTTCACTGATGTTAGGAGTTAGAAAAAAGGGCAAGGTTTTGTTTTCTCTCTCTCCTGTTCACAGGTAGAGTAAATGCTCGAGAAACAGAAAAAAGCAAGCATCAAAATTTCCTAGACCAGGACTCACGGTAAGGGTCTAGAAAAGTAGAATTGGGAACATTTCTTATGTCTAAGGAGATTTGAAATTATTTTGTTTGTAAACAGGTGTGATTGCATCAGATGACATCTGATTTGTTCAGTGAGTCTTCTTCCTTACAGAATTGATCTGATGGAGACCACCCAGACCAGCAAGCATGAGCAGTTGGCACACATATGTCACAGAATCACAGGAACATCCAGGTTGGAAAAGACTCTCAGGATCACCAAGCCCAACCTATAAGCCTACTCTACAAGATACCTTAAACCATATCCCTAAGCACCACATCCAAATGACCCTTGAATACATCTAGGGTCGGTGACTCAACCACCTCCCTGGGGTGCTCATGTCTGCAGTGCACTTCAGCTCTCAGAACTTCCTTCAGTCCCTCCCATCTATTTCCACCTAGACCAGGACTTCCCAGTTTTAATCATACTGGTGGGGTTTGTTTCAGTGGTTCTCCAGATTCAAACACTCTCTGAGTTATAATCTGCTTTGATCTTCATGGCAAACCAAAATGTCTGATTTTTCCCACACGGTAGTTGCCCCAACTATCCTAAAGTCAAAACTCAGCAATGACAGGGCACTGTAAAATGGCTACAAGTTAAGAAAGGCAAAAGGATCCACAAGCAGAGCTTATGGTTCTCATTAACATGATGAACCTGGTGTGAGGGCACTGGTATCCATCAGGAACTCTGAGCAAGAAAGCTAATTTGTGCTTGTTTTCATTACAAAAGTAAAATCACCCTACCTACTCCGAACAAGTCTTGCTGTAATGGCACTGGCTTGTGGATGGGTCACTCTCTCCACATTTAGGAGCAAACGATATCCCCAAGATGCTCAACACCACGCTGCTGATACTAGCACTTCACAGCTGCTTGGAGTGAGTCCTCCTCTGGGGACCCATGAAGATAGGGTGTCAGGTAGGACCTGTCCTCTGGATTAGGGGTCTCTGCTTTGGAGATCCTCAAAAGGAGATGTTAGCTGTGATGAGCGGACTGTGCAGGCTCTGGAGAAAGGAAGGTGGCTGTGACTGTTAATGGTTGTAACTCTCCATTTGGATGTGACTTTTGGAAAGAAAACCTCCTTCGTTCTTCTGTTTCTCTTAATCTGGTTCTGACTGTGTGCCATTCTCCCTTAGGAGATTAAAGAATGTAACAATGTGCACCCTTGGACCATGAGATAAACTGGTAAAAGAGCCTATCCTTGCTGAATGTACTTGTTCTGCACTAAAGCTCCGGGTGACTTTGCAGAGAGGAAAAAATGAATGAACTGATGAAGCTGCAGCAATTCTGCAGCCAATTTACTTTTCAAGGTAACAACAGATAAAGCTCTGCCCCTCCCATTGAGATGTCACTTTCACAGAGATTACAAGAACTGTGCTCTCAGTTTGTCTTGCTTTCAGCAAATCTCCAGGCTGAGTTTCAGCCTTATCTCTTAAGTCAGTCCAGTTTCATTCATGGACGGGTCCCCACTGTCTCACACAGAAGGGTGTGTTTTGCCACCTAGGAACAGATTGTTGTTCTGCAGGTTCAGTTTTTCACATGAACAAATCTGTCTTTCAAATACCTCTTCTGTAGCAAAGACAATAGGGAAAAAGAGAAACAAACAAACAAAACGCACATAGATCAGCTGAGCACTGTGAGTTATTTGTATCTGGCTTGTCATATTGTCATGGGTTTAAAGAGCCGACAGAGTGAAGCTCTCAAATGAATTAGAGAAAAAAACCAGAACTGTATTTGGAGAGAGTGTTACAGACAGAAATTACAAAGCAGACACAGAATCCATAAGTGAACTCCCTGAATTTTCCCCCAACCCAAAACTAAATCTATCATCCCCAGTGCTCCAACCCTCCCCACCATGCCTCTGCCATCCAAGAGGCCTAAGCACAGCCTCTGGAGGCCCCAGACCAGGCCTATCCTCACATGTTTGTCCCGATAACGCAGCTCCTGCCTGGCACAAGACTGGAGGGGGAGGAAAGGAGAACAAACTGCCTTGCCATGAGTTTATGAAGAGGTAGCAGAATTATGGGATAGAATAACAATCTTCCAGTCCCCAGAGGACTCTTTTTAACCTTATAGTTCCCAACCTGGGACACATTTAAACCCGTGGCTACTTTTCTGTAATTTCCCTACAGGGTTAAAAGAATGTGAGGACAGATGCCAGGATTAAGAGGCACCATGTGTATTAACTTCACATACATCTATATATTGTTTGAGTGTGAGTCAGAGTATCATAAAAGAGCTGCAATGTGTCTTCACAAGATGGATGTAAAGGTGTTTTACCCTGCTCTGCTCATGAGTAAACTAGGAAAAAAAGCACCCTCACATTAATTTGAGGTGTTAGGATTTATTTTCTCAGTAAAAACACCCATTCACTTTAATTATATTTGGATTAAATGGAAAGGGATAGAGATGACATCTAACCAGAAAGTGGAGCAAGAAAAGAGGTAGAAAAGAAAACCACCTGATAGTCTGCTGTCTCCAACACGCAGATTTTTAGGATGACTGCTTGCAAATAAATAGTTTTAGTAAAATGGCAAGTTGTTGTCTGTTTTCCTCCAGCATTGTCCTCCAGCAGTGGGAAACAAAGAGAAAAGTGCAAAATAGTCTGTTACCTCTCAATATAGCATAGGAAGTTATTTTTACAAGAGACCAGTGAAATTAGACTAAATTGCATGATATCTGCATAGAAATATTTTTACATGTCGAATCAAAACACTGGTGGGCCAATATTCTTCTTTTCATCCGGAGAGATGCATCTTTCTCCTGGGATCTGTGCCTATTACATGTTATATTCAGTACTCCAACAGTTTCATTGCTGTAATACATGAGATACTAGAAAGGATAAATGCTTCAAGGAAAAATATCAGCCTAGGGCCAAATGGCATTATCACTAATTGCGTTTTACTAATTTGGCCTATTCAAAAGGAAAGGAGGTAATCTGGAACAAAGTATGTGGTTACTGCAGGATGAAGAAATCCTGCTTGAAATTGCAGCTCGCAGCCAGTGACTCATATTGCACAAACAGCCGAGGTGTGGGTAGCACTAACAGACAAGTTGCCTGTAATGACTACCATGTGCAACGTAATGAATGAAGCACTGAAAAAAGAGCTCTCTGCAAGTTGCAGCTATGTGAATGGCAAGTTGGAGCTTTCATTTTAAACTGGAGCCCTATGTCACAAATACTAGGTTTGATAAACACGTATTTAAGGTGTTTAAGTATATCCATGAATGGCGGAGAACAGCAGGTGTTGCATTTGGTTTCTAGAATTTCAGTCTGGCTGTTTGAGGGACTCAAAGCTTCTGTAAAGGCAAATAATCATTTGTGAATGGTACATTCCATTTTGGCTTTGATGTTATGCATTGAAAAGATAAGGCTATAATACGTATTCTGGTCCAACCAGAATATTTTCAGATATTTCATGTATATCCTGCTGTTTGTAAATGCTCTTATACTACCTGTCTTGCAGTAGCACTGCACAGATTGTGAGCAAAATGGGGTGTATTGCTCTGTTACAAGTCAAAATATGCTGTGATGGGGCACTAAGTACACTTATAGCTGAGATCAGACTAGCATCTGTGGTTCCCAGACTGTATCTGCCCTGCCCACTGGGACTTAGAATCATAGAATCATAGAATGGTAAGGTTGGAAGGGACCTCAAGGATTATCCAGTTCCAATCCCCCTGCCAGAGGCAGGGACACCTCCCCATTAGTACAGCTCACTCAAGGCCTCGTCCAACCTGACCTTGAACACCTCCAGGGAGGGAGCAGCCACAACCTCCCTGGGCAACCTGTGCCAGTGCCTCACCACCCTCACTGCAAAGAACTTCCTCCTAACATCCAGTCTAAATTTCCCCTCTGCCAGTTTAAACCCATTGCCCCTTGCCCTGTCATTGCCAGACCTTGTCAATAGTCCCTCCCCAGCCTTCCAGTAGGCCCCCTTCAGATACTGGAAGGCTGCTATCAGGTCTCCTTGAAGCCTTCTCTTCTCCAGGCTGAAGAGACTGGATAGTAGCTAGCGTGTAGTCAAGGGAAAGAAATAGATGTGTGCTTCATCCTCATGTCGATATAGCCCTTCCTTAGCAGTTGTGATGATGTTTGAGAACTGAGTTGGAAGTCTGCCAGGTGTTATTTCAGATGCAATGACCACGATTTGCAAAGGTTGGACTGTGAAATAGAGCAAAGAATACTGGTGAATTATTCTTAGTCACCTGTTTGAAGAAGTATTTTAAATACAATGATTTTATGTTAATAATCAGATCTTTTTTAAAGGCTTATCATGGGAACCTGTACTTCTAAGGACGATAACAGGCTATATAATGAATGAAGCAATGAATAAGTAAAGACATCTCTGCAAGACACCTTTTATGTGAATGGGAAGTCTGTCATTTGAAGCTAAAGCTTTACCTTTGATCTTGTTCCAGAAGTGTCCTCAGCACTGTGCTGCAAGATGCTTCTTGCAGTGCAGCCCATCCCTTTGTGTCACCACCTTGGCTTAGCAGCTGATACTGAAACTGCATTTACTGACATCAGAGTGAGCGAGGCCTATTGTCAAAGCAGCCCCCTACAAAGCCAAAACAATAACAAATCCACAATTATTAACTTACAGGAAGTAACTTGCTCAGCACTAGTTTTATTTAGTCAAATTCAGTCTATTTTGCAGATTTTGAATATGGCCACCTTTAGTCTCCAAAATTATTTTGATCACACTGAGACTTAGCTGGATCTGAGTTGTTGATCTGCTATGTCCCAATCTCTGTGTCTGATCTCTGTGTCTATGCTACTTTACACTTCCTGGGCACAGGTGTCCTGTCCAAATACCAGCAAATGACTGTTGTCTATTGCCTTCCTCCAACATATTCAGATGAGATATAAAACTCTCAATCCTTTCAGTCTGAGTGAAGCTTTTATTGAGTTGGATGGCCCTCACAGACGTAGAAAAATACTACTTCCCTTCATATGTGCTGTTGTTCCTGTGCTATTGTGATTGACTTCTAACAGCCTTGTTTAAAGAGGCCCTTTGCTTTAGAGGGAATCATAGAATCAGTCAGAGTTGGAAGGAAATCCTATGTTTTGTTGCCTTACTTGGCAGTTTTTCTTCTCTTAAGAGACCTTCTGACAGAATTCATCATTATTCTCTGATCTCTTATTTTGTTTTATTTTCTGTATGCATAATCTTGCTGGTTTAACAATATCTTCATTCTGTAATGAAGATTGCACTATACACGAGGAGAAAAATCCATTTATGACATACTTCCAATTGGGAACACAAAAATAAGAAAACTTGAACAAATCTGAGACACATTCACAGCACAGGGTTAACTTAAGACTAATACTGAGAAATGTGTCGTCTTTGGACCTTGGGGAAACAATAGTCAATGCAGAAGTTTATATCATTTATAAAGAGGAAGGTGATCTCATATACTACAGAATCACGGAAGTGAGAAATGGAAAAAATGTACTTGATTGTCTTGACTTCAGCTTAGGCTTGCTCTGTGCAATACATTTTCTGATGCCTTCTCCAGAACTCTTTTAAAGGTGACTAGGGATTTACTGTTGCAGTCTTTATTCATTTCTAGAGAATAGTTTTCACTTGGAGTTGAGAGTGGAACCTGAATTTCCTTTGTCTGAAAGTCAGGTAATTTCTCATGTTTTTCCCAGATAATGACTGCTTGGCTCCTGGCATTAATTACATTGGCAGGATGGACAATTTATCCCTGAGCAATGACAGTGCTATTTTATACAGACTGCACCACTGTCAAGAAATAATAGCCACTGCAAGGCATGTTGCTTGAATAAAAAAGATAACAGTCACATACTGGTAGTTACAGACTGGTCCTTGTTGGGACAATCTGCACAAAAGAATCAGGAGCAGAAGGTGGGCTGTGCTGCTGCTTAGCCATGACTCTTCTCACAGCTTCACTAAAACAAGAAAGAATGGGGAAGAAAAATAAGCCTGTGAAAGTGTAATATGTTGAAAAAGTTTGAATTAGAAAGATTAAGGATCTAAAGATAAAAAAATGAATGGTTAAAGGAATGAATGGTTTCATTTATTTTGGTGTCCAATTTCAAACATCTAGAAGAAGAGGCTTACTGGCACAGCTATTAGGCTTCCTTTTAATCAGCATGAATCTGAAGTCTGCCTTCTCCACATCAAGCCATTTGCCTCTCAAGAGACTGAAAGCACTCAAACTTCAAGTATCTAACAGGGTACAGGTCTACATCTGCCCTGCTTTCCAGATTAAAATTGCTTTTTTCTTTTTCCCTTTAGTTTTGAACAAAGTTTGCTTAAGATCTAATTTGCAGTACCAATGACAAAAGAATAAAATGGAAGAGGTAGAAATATTTTTAATGAAAAACTGTCCCTATACTTCATTGAAAAACTTCATGACTCAACATCAAATGGATTGAGTTCTCTATGGCTCCTCAGTGACCCCCACAGATGCTTCCTGCCTTGATTTCTGTATGTTTGTAGCCTTTTGTAGGTTGCTTGCATCCCACGCAAATATCCCTTTACCAACATCCTGTTAACTTCTATCTGTATTTCCTTGTGAGTGCTCAGCTTCCTACAGCAGAAGGATGGGTTTGTATGAGGCTGGTTTACTGTAGCCAAGCACACAGGGAGCTTGACTTGCCTGTACAATGATACAAACTGTGTGAAATGAACTGTTCCTGTTTGACCAAGGAAAATATATCTCCTGCAGATATGGTAGTACTTCTGCTTGATTTTTAGTGTTGACACAGACTTTGTGTTTAAGTAGAGATAGCAAAAGCAGGTGACTCAGGAGTGCAAAACCACACCAAGGTTTGGTCTCCATTGGCACCACTCCACATATAGTTTATGCAGCCTTATTTCAGCTTCTATCCTGAGTGCAAAACTCAGCCCTAATAACAGCATTCACGGTGATTTGCTGCTCAAGTGTGTGACCAGGTAGCAGTCACCTGTTTTGGAACAGCTCAATCTTAAGCCAAATGAAAACTTTCTAACTAGTAATGACATGTTAGTGCACCTGGTACACTTCCTCACAAATAGCTCTCCATAAATGTGTGACATGAATCTTAACATAAACTTTATAGGAAGTTTTCTGCCAAATTTAACTGAGAGTCTGAATTGCCCTATCTTCTGTTCTTTAACTCCTCTGCTGGGAGCAATCATTGGCCACTAAACCACAATGTTCAGCCAGGGAGTTAGAAAAAGGCTTGGCATGAAGGGTTACCTAAAGCTCTCACAAACCAGTTTTTCCAGGTTGCATTTGAGAAGTGGAAAGTTACCAGAAGCAGCACAAAGCCAGGTGTTAGTGGATAATCAGAAGGAAGGATCTCAGAGACAACTGGGAAGCCTTAGCCAAGAGAATGGGAGAGATAGGCTTACATTTATAGAGGGGGGTGATATGACAGACTCCCTGAACTCAAAGAATGCAGAACACAGTTGTAAAAGCAAACCTGAGCTCACTGTAAGTCACTTTGTTTTGTTTCAGTATAGTGAAGAAACAGCATACATTGTTTTTATCAAAAGGTATTTACTTTTCATCCCACTATGTAAGCATTTGGTCTTGGTTTTCTGTGTGGGGGATGTGTTTGCAACAGTGTGTGTGTGTGTAGCGTGTGCATGTGCATTGCATGTGCACATACTTTGTCTCATGCATGCCATTTGCTACCAAAAAGTTAAGTGGTGGAGAGGAAGGTTTTGCTTTCTCTGGTAAGGGCTGAGCAGGAGGTCAGTACTGAGTCTTGTGGCTTGGGAGGCAGATCACCATCTCAGACAGTCTGCTAGATCAGGAATTTATACCACAACAGTATAAACCCATTACGTGGTTACTTACTCTGATCCGAGGAGTACAATCTTCATGGCTTACTTATGACAAATAGGCTCTTTTAACCGCTTCTTTCTCTGCCTTTGCACTGTCATTGCAACTCAAGAGCAGAGGTGGAGGCAGGAAACACATGCTATGGCTTGTGGCTTTCACAAGTCAGGAGGACAGGAGTGCAACAAGGGTCTTCTGAGTAGTTAAAGGAGGAGTTTGACCAGATCTGTCATTCTGAAATAAGCCACTCCTCCTGCTTTCTGCTCCAGGGCAGTACCAGGGCAAAGCCTTTCCTTGTGGGCTCCCTACCTTCCTCCTACCTTGCCCAACAGGACTGTGTCAGTGCTGGCATGAGTAGGGCTGCCTGAGACTGCATTTGTAGAACTAAGGTCAACTGGTTTAGAGATTCTGTATACAGAGAGTATCATCTCCCACCTTCTTCCTGATGTCTCTTATCAGTTTGGATCTGATACAAGGTTATTGTGTACATCTACAACAGCAAAGGCAGTAAAACTCTAGTTTTGGTCTGTCTGCCATTAGGGCTACTGTGATATGAATTACAAGGTAAGTAGATATCCTGGGCAGATAAGACTTTGCCAACCTTCCTTGTTTGGAGCAGCCTCTTGTTCTTAACAAGACCCTTTTGTCAGAGTGCCACCATATGACCTTTCCTTTTGTATGCCATATCATGGGTTAGATTCTTTAAGTGCCTTGCTTTTCAAGAGGCATCAGATTCTACTCCATGGCTAGGTTAATGGGCCAATTCATGGAGCTATTAATGTGAGAAAAGGATCAGAATTTAGTCCATCAATTAATTTGCACTATTAACTATAATTCTTCTAGACTTCATTGTGTCTTCTCCTTCCTGGTTGTTTACAATGCCCAGTCTGGAATACTGAAATGAAGGTATGATTGCTCTGAAACTCTTTCTTCTGCTGAGACTTTTCAGGCAAAGGAAGATGGGAGGTCAAAAGAAATAATAAATTGGAATTTTCTTTCTGGTGAGTCTCATGTTGTCTGTGAAACCGCTTGTCTGCCAGCCTTCTGAAGAAAAGGCCACACAGTGTCTGGATGGAGGTGCAGGCTGTTTCTGTATCGCCTCTCTGCAGCTTCTGCATCACATCTCTGCAGCCAGACACCTGATACCTGAGCAGGCGACGTGCCCCCAGCAGGAGTGCGTAGCACTGAAAGAGCCTGCACTCAGAGGAGCAGCAAACTCGGGTGGTGAGGGTAGCTATGGGTGCTGCCTGTATTGAGGGTCAGTAGCTCTGCCATCAGTGAGGCACTGCAGGAGACAGCAGCAGTGGTGGTGCCTCAATGCGAACTCAGCGACCCTTTGCGGTCCCAGCAGCACAACCCTGAACCCAGGGTGTCGGGGGACGGAGGCAAGGTGTCTGGCAAGGCACAGGCAGCCGTGCAGGAAGGGGAGGGCAGGCTGTGGGGGAAGTGGAACAAAAGGAAGTTCATTGATGGAAAGCAGAGGGGGTTATGGTCTTGTTTTTATTTTTAACCACAGGCAGCTGTGAATTTTTATGCAGGATTATTTTAGGTCTCAGGCCAGGCTGTTTCATGCTTCATCGGTGCCTGAGTTTCCCTTCCAGCTATCTGATTCCAAGTGATGTTATTTGCAATTACTTCAAGAAAGCAGAAGCTCAGAGGGAGTGTCCTTGGTGAATGGCTGTAATTTCTGTGCTGTGGCTGCCCGAAAGCTATTACAGCTCTGCTATCACTGGCTGCCTGCCAGCAGGAAGGATTCCTTCCAGAATTAATTGCTTTCCCCACCTTATAGGTATTCCAGGGAGCAGCCTCCAAACGAGTGTATCACTTTGCAAGTAAATAGTGACACTATAGAAGGGCGGTGCAAGCAAGAAAACAGACATGCTGATAATTTACAGGTCTGTGCACAGAAATTGGTGGAGAGAGATGAGAAATATGAAATAAGTCCAGTGCTAGGCTCATTCTTATTTCTGTTGTGAAGGCAGAGAGGGCTACTTCTACAGAGTATTATTCACTGTAACACGCAGAAGCTGTAGGCTCTTTGCTTTGCTGTGTCAGAGGAGAATACAGAGGAAAACTTCAAGATCAGGGGTTTAGGCTTTCTTTTATTTGAATATTACTTATATAGCGCTACTTTTACTTCATCTATGTTATATCTTGAGTAGGTGTGCAGATTTGAACTTCCCCTCATCTACTCAGCATAGCTGTGTTTGGGTACAGCCTTTGACTGCAGTTTGAGATGTGCTGGCTGTGTCCCGCTGCCTTTAGCACAGGACCCTTCCTTGCAGTGTTGGGCAGGAGTACTATACTGTTCCCTACCTGGTCCACTCTTGTGTATCACACGTGCTTCTGTCACACCAACCCGTGGTAGGAAACACATCCAAGGCAGGGTGTCAGACCACATGCCACAAGAGCAGACAGGAACTTCTAGGCAGTGGTAGCACATCCTGCCCATGTAACATGGGACATGTATTATGCAGAACTTGTCGCCTTCTGTGGTGATCAGCATGGCTCTGGGGCAAGAAGCACAGCAAACCTCAGTCCCTGGCCCAGCACCGAAACGCGCTGCCTGGATTTGGCAGATCCATTAGGTCCATTTGTGAAAAACAGCCTGTAAATCTCAGTGTCATGATGGCTGCCCTATCCCTTATCACACTCATGAGACAGGCAGCTATGCCAGACACCCTCTGTCATGGACTGCATCCATGTGGCTCTGCCAGGAGCATGCAGAGTGGCTGCTTCTTCCTTTTCCATTTTTTCAGCCAGGAAAGGGAGCATTGCCTGAGAAAGATGCCTCACTCCATCGGTGTATATAGAGCATGCGGGATGGATTGCAATCTGACCATATAGATTTCTCCTTGATAACTTTGGTATTTTTACAAGAGGGCATGTTGAGATGTTATGTATTAATAATATTTTCATTAGGTGCATTCAATAGACCCGAGGTGCTGGTTGGGTAGCAAGAACCAGACAAAGGGAAGAAAACATAGAGAGAAAAATAAATGAGGAAAAAAACCTCTCCAATCCTAAGCCACAACAAAATCCCCTTATTTTTTCTCTCTTAGCATCAAAGTGACAAAGAGCCCAGTGCTGAAACCTTTTGTAAATTGCCATGAAAGCATTCATGTTAACAGACACCAATTTATTAAAGCACTGGGGTCATTTTTTTCTGCTGTCTTTTGATCTCTCCCTCTAGAAGGGAAAAAAGAAAATTAGAAAATAAACAAACTGTTCATGTAGCCTAAATGAAAGTGGAAAACACTGCTACTGCACAGCTCTATATGTCCATCTGCAGTCCTTCTCTGGTTCAGCTCTATTCACTTTTGTTCTATTGCACCAAGACTGATGCAGTATAATATTATTGATGCTATTTATATATGACACTTTAGATAAATTAGATTATTCATATTTGAGAAGAGGCTACATTTCTTGTTCTTCACCTGTCAAGCAAAACCTAATTGATTCAACACCCCTAATGAGCGTAGGTGGCTACTAGTGGTATAGGGTCCATGCAACAAACATTCACTGGAATTCACATCTGAGCAGTGGGCCAGATCCCCAGGGGGATTCAGATGTTTGACAGATGTCTTACATCCCCACATCACTGCTGGACTGCACATAACAACAGAAGTAAACCAGTTCTCTCAAAGTCCAAGTTTCAGCTTGTGAATTCACTGAGGTATTACACGGCTGCCACTAAACGTGCATATACCACTCCTTGCCAACAGCTTGCATTTAAGCATGAGTGGGAATCACAAACTGTGTCTGCTTCTCTCCTGCCACTGAGTGCAGAAACTTATGGTAGGATAAAAGGAATGCGATGCCACCTTAAACCCAGCAACAGTGGAGAGGTCCACTCACAAAGTTTGACCACTCTTCCCATACCTTCTTCACACAGAAGCAGGGACAGGGTTTTCCATCCTGAAGGGCAGGTGGAAAATCATGAACATTAGAGTACTGTTAGACCAGCACACAAGTGCAATCTCTACTAGCTAAACAGTTCTGCTTGGCATGAATAATTAAACACTGTTGGGTAGCACAAGAAAAAAGTGAGATTAGCTTGGGAAGGCACTCACTTGGGGAACAGAACAGTTAGACTGAAATCTGTGATTATGTGTTTAATTATTTATACCAAACAGAATATTTTTGACAGAGGAGATTAAGAGACACCCACCTAATTTAGCAGGCTACTTACTGTTTATTTTAGCAGTGATCAGGCACAACACTAAGGTGAGTGATACATACTATCTACTTAAATCTGGTCTTTTGTTTGCCATTCTTAAGTGGACAAAAATTGCACAATGCTTGCTTTGTGCCCAGCTGAACTATCAGCAATACAACCAGCACTGTTATAACAGACCATTGTTATTTCTCTTGTAAAAAAATCATCTGAATTTCCAGTCATACCACTGAATTAGTAAAAATTATACAGATGCATAGAAACCAGTGAGTGCTGTTGCAGAATGGTGAAATTCTAATGTTGAGTCATGTGTGATGAAAAAAGGTATCTTACAATGAGAGATAGGTCGTCCATACCAATAAAGAAATCACTGATGTGATGATTTGTTAGGTGCTTCAAATGTGAGTCACATAAAGAAAAGGATCCCATTTGTGCGTTAGAATATGTTTATTTAGAATTCAGAATTTCCTTCCTTTGGCTTCTGTCAACAAAACTACCCTGATGTTAAAACATTAGTGGAAAATTTGGTTTAACCAGTGACTGCTGCAAGTGAAAATAACTATTGCTGGCTGTTTGCATGAACATGGAGACCTGATGTGACAGCTCATTTGGTTGAACGTGGCATAACTGTATTAACCCACAGCAGCCAAGTGTGGTGAAGTCTGGGCTGTGGTCAAGGGGAAAGAACTGCTGAGATGGAGAGTCTGGGATCCTGTACATGGTCAGAGAGCCCCAACTGCTCACTAAATCCAAGAAGTATGCCTCAGAAATTTCTTTAGAGTATTTCTGGAGCTGTACAACTCACTCAAATCCATGTTCTGCAATATGTCTGAAGTGTAAGATTCACACTGATTTATTGTTGTGCACAATTAAACTACTGGGCAGCCAAGGGACATGTTTGCCCTCCTCCAATTCCCTGCTGTCTTGTAGTCCCACTGCATCCCACAGCTGTCTGAAACTGGCACACTGCCATTGCTGTTGCTGTCACTGTCACAACCTGCAGACTCTGGGGTCTCAAGACCTTAATTTCCCTCCAGAGTCAAGAAGATCACTTTAATTTTCATGTGTGACTAGGGAGTCTTTTACAGCCTTCCAGTATCTGAAGGGGATCTACAGGAAGGCTGGGGAGGGACTATTTACAAGGTCTTGCAATGACAGGACAAGGGGCAATGGGTTTAAACTGGCAGAGGGAAGATTTTGGATGTCAGGAGGAAGTTCTTTCCAGTGAGAGTGGTGAGACACTCGAACAGGTTGCGTTGCCCAGAGAGGTTGTGGCTGCTCCTTCCCTGGAGATGTTCAAGGCCAGGTTGGATGAGGCCTTGAGTAACCTCCTGGCTACAACCACCCTTCGGGCAGTCTACAACCACCTGAAGGGTGGTTGTAGCCAGGAGGGAGGAGGTTACTTTCTTCTCTCAGGCAACCAGCACCAGAACAAGAGGACACAGTCTCAAGCTACACCAGAGGAAGTTTAGGCTCGAGGTGAGAAGAAAGTTCTTCACTGAGAGAGTCATTGGCTACTGGAATGGGCTGCCCAGGGAGGTGGTGGAGTCAGAGTCCCTGGAGGTGTTGAAGGCGGGTTTGGACGTGGCACTTGGTGCCATGGTCTAGTCTTGAGGTCTGTGGTATTGGGTTGGACATGATGATCTCTGAGGTCTCTTCCAACCTTGCTGATACTGTGATACTGTGTGATACTGTGAACCTGTACTAGTGGGAGGTGTCCCTGCGTATGGCAGGGGGTTGGAACTGGATGATTCTTGAGGTCCTTCCAACCTTACCACTCTATGATTCTATGATTCTATGATTGTTTCTGTGATTCTGTGATTCTAGAGTTTCAGAGGGGCCATGATGCAGATTTGCACATAGCAGCTGCTGTTGTATATTACGGAGTACCCTGAAATATTGCTAAATACAAAGGAGTAGCACTGGTGTTGTCAAGCAGAAGGTACACTGTTGATGTCAGAAAAGCCATTTATGTCAAGGCGTTCAAATTCTCAGATAATCTGAAAACTACTTAAACCAGACACTGTGATTCTGCTCATGTGATTTATTTTGCCTACAAGGTTCTCTCTGATTTCACTCCTTCAGTGCTGTTAGCACTTTTCATCAGCTATTTCTTTGTTAGAACATCATCTAGAGAGCTTTCATATACTTATTATTGCTAAGAAAACTTCTTTGCATATCCATCACATATGATTTCCCTTATCAGTGTTTCTCAGCCTACATCTTGGAAGGAATACACCACAGGACAGTATTAGTGTTGCCAGTTTCTGATTAAGTCACTAGCCACACCAGTCTACAAATCTACAATAGTGCCACATCGTATTTTATGCTTCCATTAGACAAACAAACTGTTCAGGGCCTAATCCCCATGAAGTGTATAGCAAAGCTGGTGACAAGGATCACTGTCCCAGTTTGAACGCCACCACATAAAAGGGTCAGAAGGTTGCAGAGAGATAAGATTACTCACTGATTTTAACAGTAGAAAACAAAACATGAAAACTTTCTGAGCAGTATTGCTGTAAACAGGATGCAAGGTGAGCAAAAATGGCTCTAGAAGACAAAACTTTTAAAATTTCCCTTCAAATACTGGTCTGTATCTCCTAAAGGTGGGGTGCAGAATCACATGGAGAGTATTCAGATTTCCTTGCATCCTCCACTGCTCCTTAGACCTACTTAGGCCTTCTTGCACCCACAAACTTGGGCTGAAGAAAGGTGGAAACAGAGGTCAAAGCAGAAGGAAATCTTCCTTCCAGAAACTCCTTCGCTTTGCTGTAATTGTCTTTTCTGTTTTCTTCTCTACATGCATGTTATATTAAGTTCTCTCAGATCATGGTAGTCTGAAAAAAAAAAAGATTTCATTTTTTAGAGTGAAAATGGAGTTGATGAGATGAGAGGACAATTACAGTGTAAAATTGACTTGCATGTGAGCAACAGACAGGGTGGTGATGTCAAAGGAAGATTGTAAGGGTCGATTTGATTAAAAGGCTGTGAAAGCAAGGTCTGAATGGGTATGTCTGGAATGAAAGGGCGTCTGGGAGGATGATTTTCCTGCAGGGTGGAGCTTTTGGTGTTTGGCAGATGACAGCTACAGACAAGATGGGATTTAAGAACACACACTCATCTTTAAGTCTGGGCCATGCCTCATGTTTTGAAGAGTGTGCATGGATATATAAATAATTTCAAATATTTTAATATTGTTTTCTGAAGGCAAGGGAAATTTCTTCTCAGAGGTAGAGTGATGTTTAAGGAGTTCTGTACAAAATCTTTTGAGCATCATATGGAGTACTGTGTGCAGTTCTGGAGCCCTCAGCACAGGAAGGACATGGAAGTGTTGGAGCGGGTCCAGAGGAGGGCCACAAGGATGATCAGAGGGCTGGAGCAGCTCTGCTATGAGGACAGGCTGAGAGAGTTGGGGCTCTTCGGCCTGGAGAAGAGAAGGCTTTGAGGGGACCTGATAGTAGCCTTCCAGTATCTGAAGGGGGCCTACAGGAAGGCTGGGGAGGGACTATTGACAAGGTCTTGCAAAGACAGGACAAGGGGTAATGGGTTTAAACTGGCAGAGGGGAGATTTAGGCTGGGTGTTAGGAGGAAGTTGTTTGCAGTGAGGGTGGTGAGGCACTGGCACAGGTTGCCCAGGGAGGTTGTGGCTGCTCCCTCCTTGGAGGTGTTCAAGGCCAGGTTGGACAAGGGCTTGAGTGAACTGTACTAGTGGAATGTGTCCCTGCCTATGGCTGGGGTTTGGAACTAGTTAATCCTTGAGGTTCCTTCCAACCTTACCATTCTATGATTCTATATAACATCTGCCTATAGTAGGCCCTCTTTTCTATGTCATATTACCATTTAATAAAAAATTCTCTATATAATAAAGACAGTCTAGAATAAGAAAAAAAATCATGAAGTTTATAGGATTGTTTGGATATGTTTCATATTTGGACAAAACAATGGGCTCCCAGCTGCGGTCACAGTACAAGCTATCATACTTAATGACAAAAGGAGCTTCAGGTTGATAGAAAATAAACAAGAATGTTTTTCCTTTTATGTAGTAGCTACATAGCGAAGCTACATCTACCAGTCACACATAGCAATCTATTTAAATATATAAGATGTGCTCCAAAACCCTGCAGAATCTATCTGCTGACAGCAGCACTCTGCATTGGCAACATGCCACTGGCAGGTGCCTGTGGTTAAAGACATGACCCAAATTTTACATGTTGCCACAGATATTTAAAGAAAGGAGCCTGAAGTGTGTGTTGATTTGTACACTATGCTGGCCTTTCTTTTTCTTTCCTTTCTTAGTAATCTCTAATCGAGTCGAAATTGTCTTTCTAATGAGTTATTTGCTACCACAAACCCCAATGCTTTATTCATGAACATTCATGAGGTGCCTGGGCAAAACCGGTCATAAATCATTACTCACATAGCTGAAATTTTTGTCAACATCTTTCATTTCCAATTTGTATCAGGACAGAGCTTGCACTCACTTGAGTGCACAGAGTGACAGGTTGAAACTCTAGTTGGGCTTAAAGTGATTTCCACGCACAAGAAGCTCCTTTCTTTCCGTGAGAAGTACATGGGGAGATTCTTACTGTGTGTGATATTCAGCGAGCATTCACAATATTTATTGAGCATAAAGTTACCTCCATTAGAACAATCTATGTCAGTATAGTTATCCTTCATATGTGAGAGACATAAATAAGAGATCAGAAGACCCTAGCATGCTCCAGTTTCAAGCCACATGATATAAAAGGATTTAAGTGGGGAGCATTTTTATTGTGCAAGTGATTTCTTAATGAAAACATGTAAGTTAAGGAGCACTCATTTCTAAGGATGAAGAAAAGAGCCTTTAAGTAGGAATATTCTATCAATTGGAAGAGGCATAGACCAAATTTAAGGGTCTCTGATTTATATTTAATAAGTGCGAAGGCAAGGCTTTCAAAAGGTAGAAAAAGAAAGCTTACTCCCTCACTCAAGCCTCAGGAAGCAGGGTCAGGCTCCAGGGGAAAGAAAAGGAATTTATGTAAATACACAAACTCCAGCCGGAGATTTAGATTAAATATTTGGTCCTTTAAATCTGAAACAAAAACCTTCCGCAGAGCTGGATGCCTAGGTTGTGAGGTTTGGTAAGAGTAATATGTTTCCCTGTGTTTTTATTCATGTCACCATAATAAAAGCCGACTTGCTTTTTGAATAATATATGCTTTATCTACATAGTGAGAGGAACTAAAATGAACATTATTTACTGCAGGTTTATTTAAAGGGCACCTCATGGTAAACAGAGCACCCATTATAGCTGTAAGGTTTAGGGGTTTTTTTTCAACAAAAGGAGTGGAAAGACTAACAAAGTACATTTTCATTGTAAGCAAAATACTTCTGAAAATCTTTTGTCTCTTGCCTTGTAAACAGAAGAAGGAGACATTGCACTGGCAGAGTATGGGCTAACTTTGAGATCTCACATGGCCAACAACCAGGACCTGGAAACCTTGAGTCTTTTTATGACAAAATATATCTGTGAATATAGAGGAAAACAGGCTTTGCTTTGACATTTCCTGCAGCAGTGTTTGGATGTAAAAGATTTGGGACTTGCCTTGCCACACTACCCCTGCCATAGAGATGCTGGAGGAGTTGTTAGTCCCTTTGACACCTTTCAGCAGATTGTTGAAGGGACAGCCATCAGTTGCTGCTGGCATTTAGCAGTCAACTTATCCTCATAATAAAAGAATGCAGTCTGCAGCTGGATCTGGTGGGTAGCTAGGGAGCAATACAGCAATGGAGGGAATCGAACTGTAGAAATGTCCCTGGTAGAATGTTACTTGTCATACAAACTTTTGAAGATGGCTTTTCCTCCATCACCTTGTTCTAGTAGTAATTCAAATGATCTCAGCAGTCACTGCTGCTCACTGCTTTTACATCTTGTATAACAAAGCACCCCACAACTGCATCAGCCACCAGCTGATCAGATCAGGCAGTATTTGCCCTACATATTGAAGCAGATTCTGGCCCTACCATGCTACTAAAACATCAGGAAGCCACAAAGCTTTCAGACACTGTGTCCAGTTTTGGGCACCTCAATTTAAGAAGGACATTGAGGTGCTTGAGTGTGTCCAGAGAAGGGCAACAAGGCTGGTGAGAGGCCTCGAGCACGGCCCTATGAAAAGAGGCTGAGGGAGCTGGGATTGTTTAGCCTGGAGAAGAGAAGGCCCAGGGGGCACCTTATTGCAGTCTACAACTACCTGAAGGGTGGTTGTAGCCAGGGGGAGGTTGCTTTCTTCTCTCAGGTAACCAGCACCAGAACAAGAGGACACAGTCTCAAGCAGTGCCAGGGGAAGTTTAGGCTGGAGGTGAGGAGAAAGTTCTTCCCTGAGAGAGTCATTGGCTACTGGAATGGGCTGCCCAGGGAGGTGGTGCAGTCAGCGTCCCTGGAGGTGTTCAAGATGGGTTTGGACGTGGCACTTGGTGCCATGGTCTAGTCTTGAGGTCTGTGGTATCAGGTTGGACTTGATGATCTCTGAGGTCTCTTCCAACCTTGGTGATACTGTGATACTGTGATATTGTGATACTGTGACACATAGCTTCCTCTCTCCTTGCTTTTCCTAGTTAATATAACCCCTTTACATATGCATAGAAAATATTGCAATAGAAAGCAAATTATTTAGAATTTAGCCGACCCACCATAGCTAGCTTGGATTGCAGGACTCTACCTATCAAATTTAAGAGGCAAGAGGTACCACAAGAAATAGCAATGTATACCTCAAATATTGTAGCTCCCACTGTTATGGGCTGCTCATAACCCATGCCCTCCAGATGGCTGCCAGTACAGAATTCAGTTGCTTGATTAACATCACCAATGCAAGGAAGCCTTAGCCATGTCTACACAATTACCAAACAGTCACATTGCTTTTCTATCCCTGTCTGGGTCCAATGTAAGAACATAGTCATCCAGTAATTTGAAAAGTTTGTTACTAATGATAATTTGGTGAACCAAAGAAACTGCAAAGTGACAGAGTATATAACCTCTAAGAGTTAATCTTCCCAACAGTTATTGCGGTGGAAACAGGTCCTGGACCTTAAAAAGAGTTCTTGAAATCAGAAGTCTGAAAGTCTAAAGAAGGAAATCCATCTAATCTTGTACTATCCTGGGTGCAGAAGCAAGCTTTTGTCTAGGCACCTGTGTTTCCCTCGGCTGGTCAGAGATGCAGCCTTCAAAAGCAGATGGTTCTATGAAATGGATAAGGAAAGGTGGCATATTATTGTTCTACTGGAGCAAAACTCATTCCAGAAAATGAATGCAAACAGTTATAGAAGTGCAGCTGGAAAAAACATCTGTGTTTCAAGAACACAGTGGGAAGTGACCATATGAGTAAGGAATCCTAATTCCTTTGTTCAAAGCTAAACATGAAACTATAACAGGAAGCCTTCCTGGTGATGAAAACCAGAACCTCACTGCAATACCTGACAGCCAAACAGGTATGAGCTATTTAGATATGACTAAACACTGTCTGAACAAAAGATCATGACATCTAAGTTGGCTTTCCTGGAAGTCAAAAGAGCTTAATTTGTAAGTGTGTCTGAGGACAAGACAGCACAAGGCAATGCACCTAAGAGACAAATCAGGGACGGGGTTATTCAGTGTAGCAGAGGCAGGTGTAGGACTGAGGACAGTACAAGTCCCATGGTTTTACATAGCTATTGGGGACCCATGAACCCTGATCACCAGCTGAACTGTGATTTCAGTTGCAGACCTTTACAGCCCAGAGCATTAATGGTTGGCTGAGGGCTTTTTGGAGTGGTTTTTGTTTGTTTGTTTGTTTCTTTTGAGGAACAAGAGCTGGGGGCTAGTAGTGATTAACTGGAGCTCTAACAGTAGAACTCCTCATTGATGTTCAAACTTGGACTTGCTTCTGCTAGCAGAATACCTTTGTGCCAATGCTTGCAAATAAAACAGAGCAGGAAGTCTTTTTATGAGTCTGTACAGTTCTATTCCAAGAAGGATCTAACTTGCTCAAGAACTGTAAAAATTCCCAGAACCTTCTAAGTTAATTACTGTGCAGTGGGCTAGAATTTCCTCCATGATTAATTTGTGTGCAGGAGTTTTAACTAGCACAGTGAAGAGACACTGAGCTCCAGTAGGATAAAGAACTTCCTCTACTCCCACTCATACACCTGTAAGGAGTCAGGGCAAGATCCAGACCTTGGTACTAGCCACAGTAACACATGTAGCTTCGACTGGAAGGATTTATTTTACCCGGTTTGGGTTGTTTGGCATGCAGGTGCTCAGCCAAAGATAGTTCTGCAGATTCTTTTCTGTTTTTAGTGGAGAGTTGCAGGCACTTTTGGCTGATCAGTTGTCATAAGTAGTTCATAGTACAGTTTTAGGATGGGGGTCTAATCACCATAGATGACATGGACTAAATGCAAAATTTTTAGGCGACACAAGTTGATATTTATGTCATGTTGTTTATCAAGGTTGTGGCTGGGGGCCCAAGAAAGGAATAGTGAAGAGGAAGAGGGAATTGTTTCATTTCACACATTTTTTTTCAGGATGTGTTAACTCAGAATGAAGTGCACTTCCAGATAGTCTGACCATCCCTTCTTTTACCTGATGACCTCTGTCTTTCCAGACCTCTCTTTACCTCAAGACTACTCCCTGTAGTAATGTGACCTTGATAAACTGAAGTGAGTCATGCGCACATTCTCAGAACACTTAAGAGACAAAGGGCAAATAAGGACTGGAGAAAAGTTGAAAAGTAAGCTGCCTGAGTTGTAAAACTGTAAAGGGATGTCAAACATAACTTGTTTGGGTTTTTGAATGCACCTCTTGCTTGACTGGTGCCCCAGTATCTCAACAATAATACAAGAAAAGCAGTATTCTTGCCTCAACAAGCAAATACTTTCTGTGGAGGGATTTCCTTTATTTTGGAACTGTTTGTTATTTTTTTGTCTCCGTGTCTTAAATATGTTTGTTTCACTATGATTAGCAGTTGCCGTCCTTAACTCAGGCACTTAAATACTTAATCTAGTCTATAAGCCAGATAGATTTTAGAGATAATTAAATTTTGACTCTCTGATCAGAAAAATTCACAAACACAGAAAGAAAAGCACACACTTCTTGGGGAAAATGCAGTGCTTTCACTGAGACAGTTCTGCCTTTTGATTTTCTGCTGCCAGGTTTTGGCCACCATCAATCATATTAGTAGCTCCGTACATTTCAGTGGGGCTAACTGTGGGTGAAAGTAAGCCTCGACAAGGCTAAATGAGAAAGAACTGAGGTCTTCAGCCCGAGGTAGAGGGAGAACAAATTGAATTACTCATTTGGAAATTCATCTCAGATTTTTCTCTCACTAGTTTGTTACCATTTGAGCCCCGTAAAGGTGTTGATAACTGTAATTCACTTACTAAACACAATCCTAGTCACATGCACATCGGTGCGATCCTACAATAGTGCCACTGAAGCTCCTGCTGCTGCTTTATTCAGTTGACCAAGCAATTTTTATTCCCATGAACACATCTAGAATGTATTACTTGCATGAATAGCTCCAGATTTTTCTTCTAGGCTGGCAGCACGAGCACCAGGTTCAGACACCAGCATTCACTTGACTACAGTGTAGGTGCTGTCAACCTGGTGTAAAAGTTCCTGTTGTAGGCAGTAATTAGTTGGATTTGTGTCAGTATCTGACAGTGGCAAAGACATCACTGATTACCCTTAATTGCCTAATGGCACTGAATACTTAAATTCAAACCACAGACTTGAGCCTTGATCAGTTCATCTAGTGGAGCCTAAGAAAGAATTCAAGACACAAGCATAGGTGCTCACCTAAGAGTGACAACAAAGGGGTCTTTAGATCCCCAGGACTGTATTGCTTTGACTTTCAAGACTATAGCAAAAGCATGGGCATGTAGCATGCATGTAGGTACCTGAGCGTCTCCTAAACCATCTAAGGGCAAATCTGTGCTAGTTTGTGTGCACTGCTCATACATTTAGTTGGATACGCCTGGGTAGGAAGGTGAATAGCAATACACATGTCCACTCCCTGCAGGGTGTGTTAATTTAATATGCTTGACACCAGCATAAACATAACCACAGGGTTTCTGGATGTGCCAAGAAGAACCAGATCAAAACTGCTTGTAAATGCCAGACAGACATATCTCAGGAATTGGCTGTCTTTTCTTTCTTTCCCTTTTAAAAGTTTGACCAGAAGGTTATTGTTTAAATAAGTTGAATTTTCCATGTAATCAAATGTAAATATGAACCATTTAATTTACTTAGTGTTCAGGGATTATGATTGGTTCTCCCTCATTCATAGCACTTTATAGAATGGTGTTCATTACCATCATTTGTTTTTTCTAGCACATCCTTTCTGTCTGCAAGGCTTGGTACTTTGGAGCCTTATTTGATCTGCAGCATTGTTTCTTAAATCCACCCCTAGCTACATGCTATCTTTCTAATTTTCAAATTGCATCAGAAGAATCTTTGAAGAACCGGTCTGAGACCCCAAAAATATTTGTCACCTAGTGCCCCCCACCTGCAATTAAGTGTCTTGAGAGCAGTAGGACTCTGGGTATTGCACTTGGGTCACAACAACCCCATACCACACAGCAGTCTTGGGGAAGAGTGGCTGGAAGGCTGTCCAGTGGAAATAATCTTGAGGTATTGGTCAATACCTGGCTGAATATGAGTCAGCAGAGTCACAAGTAGCTGAGAAGGCCAATAGCATCCTGGCTGTATCAGGGATGGTGCTGCTAGTAGGAGTTACATGATCGTGCCTCTGTATTTGGCACTGGTGTTCAGTTTTGGGGGTCTCACTACAAGAAGTTGCTGAGTTGTTGAGTTGCTGGAGAGTGTCCAGAGAAGAACAACAAAACTGGTGAAGGGTCTGGGGAACAGGTGTTATGAGGAATGGTGGGGTGGGGTGTGTGTGTGTGTGTGTGACTGTGGTTATTTAATCTGAAGAAAAGGAGGCTCTCTACAACTACCTGAAAGAAGGTTGTAGCAAGGTGGGTGTTGGTCTCTTCTCCCTAAAATAACAAGTTGTAGGATGAGAGGAAATGGCCTCAAGTTGCACCAGAATCACAGAATGTCAGGGGCTGGAAGAGACCTCTAAAGATCACCTAGTCCAACCCCCCCTGGCACACCAGGATCACCTATATCAGATCACACAGGAACGCATCCAGGCAAGTCTTGAATATCTCTAGGGAGGGGAACTCTACAACTCCCCTGGACAACCTGTTCCAGTTTTCTATACCCTCACAGTGAAAAAAAAATTTCCTCATGTTTACATGGAACTTCCTATGCCTCAAACCATGGGAGGTTTAGATAGGATATTGGAAGAAATTTGTTCACTGAAAGGGTTATCAAACACAGGAATAGGCTCCCAAGGGAGGAGGTGGAATCATCATCTCTGAATATGTTTAGAAGAAGGATGCAGTGCTGAGGAGCATGGTTTAGCACCAGATTTGGTAGAGTTAGATAATGGTTGGACTTGATGATCTTAATGGTCTTTTCCAACTGAAACAGTTCTATGTTTCTATGGTTTTTTGCTTCTCATTTGTACTAAATTAAACTAAAGCTTAAGATTGTCCTAACTATCATAGCAATGTGTGCAGGAAAGCTGTATAGGTACAGTTATAGAGAGTAATTTGTCAATAAGCAGGGAAAAAACAAGGTGCTACTATTATTTCAAATCAATATCTCTAGCACTGAACTTTGTTCTCTCTCCTAATGGAGTCCATAGGTGCTTGGCAGTTTGATGGTTTGTTAATGGTTTTGTAGTTGCTGTGGAGGTACAGCATCTCAGTGCCTTGTTCATTCCTCAGGAGTCTTGTACACCTCTGTTCAGGGTAGATTTGCTCCATAGAGCACAAATATCCACAGGAAAAATGTCCTTAGCGCTAGCTGAAAAACAGAATTCTCCTTTCCTCTTCCACTCTTTAAACTTTCCAAAGAAGCTCACCAACCAAAGTGACCATGCCACTTAGTACAGTGGATATTATATCTACTGAAAGCACAGCATTAGCCTAACAAACAGTACCTTGCACACAGTAGAATGTAGATTTAAACATGAGTCTCCTAAGATAACTGCACATATGTTAAACAAAAATGTGCTGAAAATTTATGTATGTCAATTTCCCGTTTGAAAGGGAAACTCTCCCCAAAATCACAGAGCAACCTAATGGCAGCTCATCTAGGACTATGTCATCTTTCCATACAAAAATCCCTGAAAGGGGGGAGGGGGAAGATGCCATGAGGCATGCATTCAGATTGTCTTAATCATTTGGCTATTGTGTCAAGTGAATGCTGCTGCAGAAACACCCATTTCAAGTCGGCTTTGATTTTCTTTTTCTGCTGAATGCACCGCTGGCATTCCTGCTGCTCCAGGCAAAGACTTCCCTACTCCATTTTATCCTGTTCTGGTGTGGAGAGCAGGACCTGTTGTTTCTGGAGAATGAGGGACTAGTGCCTGGCAGACAACTGAGATTATCCATACTCAACACAGGACTTGAAGATTTTTTGAGTCTTAGTGAGGCCACTGCCTGAGCAGTGGCTAGGGTTGGAATAGCTCACAATCACTTTGCCTTCAGTAACATTACGGCTCATACCTGGACACGGAGGTCTCAAACAACCTTGAGCAAACAAGACAGTGCACCTACCCTTTATTGATTGTTTGGGCTAGTAAGTGTGTTTGAAAACTCTAATCTCAGATCCTGAAAATTTGTTATGTTTTACAGCCTATTTGTATTTCCTAGGACAGTAGGTCACATCTTGATTAGCCATGAATGAACGATTTGTCTTTGCAGTTCCATTTTTATCAATGACTTACTATGACATAGTTACACTATGCAGCTGTTGCTGTATGGAACTGCAGTCCTTGTTGTGGAGAGAAAGGAGCACAAGCATACCCCTTGGGTTTGAAATAAAGTTGGTTTTGATCCATGAGTCTTGCACAGCTTGCTCTGCCTCTTCCAGAGGCATGCAAAGTGACTGAGTCCCTGAGCTGGCCAGCTGGGAGCTAGCTCTGGGATGGAAGACATACATCTATGTTACTGCACTGCTATGTCTGAACTTACAGACCCTGTTTCACAGTGTACTCCTTTGCTTATGCTTAAGTTGGATGTAGTTTTGGAACTGGCAAATGTCTGATACCTGAGGAGCACGAAGACTGAGAAAAGCTTCTGTCAACATCTGCTTGCATAGGCAGATTTGTGTCTCTCTTGATTCACAGACCTCTCACAGTAGTCTTCTGTTCCCAGAACCACCAAGGAAATGATACTATTGCACACTGAAGACATCAGATATTACAATTGTAGGAGCTGCGTTAGAGAGGCCTATGTACTAGAGAGCTAAAAGGATGCTGGACTCCTTTTCCCCATAGCCCCAGGCATCGTGACAATTCACAGTCACTTGTGGCAGGGTGGCACAGCTTCATCACTTGAATTCTGCTCTTCTGCATCTCTAAGATGGATATCTACACCAAAAGAAAGAGACATATAACATATACAGAGCAGGCGTGGAGGAGAAAGTCAAAGAAATCGAATCATCTTTGGCCTCTGTATAATAGGCCACTCTCATATTCCCAGTTTCCACAGCCTTGAGCCTCAGAGCACTTTTGGCCAGAGTGTATCTTTTGAAGTTGAGGACCAGAGGGAGCAGTCACCATTCTCCTTTTTTATTTGTCCCACTGGTTGATGTCTTTTGCCATTACATAAAGCGTTTCCTACAGCAGAATAACCTTTACCTTTAAAAAAATATAAAGTATTAGTTGGAGACAGTTAAATTTGACCTCACTAAAATTCAAGAATAAGAGAGCTACCCCCATTCCAAGCTCATGTTATTGCACACAACTTACCAAGTATTCTTGCTTCTGGCAGTGTCTGTCCCTGAAATAAAAGGACCTCAATATAAAGAATAACTTTGTTTCTCATACAAAGAGATATCAAAATATATATGAGAACTGAAGGCTCCATCTGTCTCGTAAAAGGAAGTCCCACATAGTCACATGTTGCTGGGTAGGCTTACTGGTGGGAAAGGATCGTTCAGTCAGGCAGGATCAGTTGTCATTGCTAGAGAGAAGAAAGAGACAGTCTGTCCTATCACGTCTCACAGTCTGGTTGGTTCACTGGCTGGAAGAGCTTTATGGCGACAGGCCTCACAACTATCACATTTTATGGAGGACTCAAGATTTTTGTATTGCACTTCTGACGTTGTAGCAGAGCACAGTCACCATGCATAAGGCTACAATCCTTTAGGCTGTTTGGAGGACAGGTAATGTCTTTGAGAAGATTAGACACTGAGTTTTTTGGTGAGAATTCTGTACTTTGCAAGTAACCTGCCCTTGCACATGTGTGCTTTTCCCTTCCTTCTCTCCTACAACCACTGCATAATCTCTTTGGAGCAGACATTATTCCCTGTTGTGTTTGTTCAGCACATAGTGGAGCAAGGCCTGTCCGTGCTAGACAAATACACTGTTAAATATAGCTGTTGGCTCCTGTCATGACATTGCCTACTAAGAAAGTGTACATCACTGTTTTGAAACTGTGATCAGAGAGTCTAAACCACTAAAACTTTATGGAAATCAGACATTTTGCTCTGACACTTCTCCTTCTTTCTGTTTTGCTTTCCTGGCATGTTATCCTGTCCCCCACTCATCCTTCATTACTTGCTGACGGTCTAGCACTGGCGTGTGCATGGAAGCATGGCGGCTTGCCTGCAGGAACAGCACTGCTTTCCACAGCAAGGCTTGGCAATGCAGAGGCATTTCAATGACACTCGTGCTCTCCTCCTGGAAAGAAGAACAGTTTGCAGATTTAGCATCCTTGGCATGAAACCTGAAAATCTGTCCCTGAACCTCCCACTGCCATGGCCTGTGTCGCATGCACCTCCACAATGGCAGAAAGAAGCTGGTTGTAGACCTCCTCCAGTCATGGAGCTGACATGTCTGCTGGCACATGTTTCTAGCCCATGTGCCTGCTGACAGTGTGTTAGGAGAAACATGAGAATGACATCCAGCCAGCATGTTTTGAACTGCAAACAACAGAGAAAGCAAATTGCTGTTAGCAGGCAGGTGCTCTTCCTAGGCAGATATAATGCCAAAGCAAAACAAGAATGCATAGCAACATGGGATGGGTGGGAATAATAGGAAATATTGGCAGAGGCAGTAGTGTGTTTTTCAGAATGGGTTGGCAGGAGAGGACAGGTGACTGCTGCTGAACTTGCTGCTGCCCCAGGTGTGGAAAGTGAGTGGGAACTCAAGAGGAGGAACTGTATGAACCATTTTAGAAAAGAAATGAGGACTGAAAAAAAGTAGAGTCCCAGTTTGGGAATCCAGGTAATAAAGCACTGAGGCAGCTGAAACAGTAAATCTATTGTTTGTTAGTTTTGTGATCATTACTTGCTGACTGAAAACAAATGGAGGTCATTGGAAATGGAGATTTTCTTGAAAGGTCTGGGAATCAGGAGGATATAGAAAGGGGAACAGGGTCAGGGAAAGGGAAAAGGGAAAGGTTCATACCTGTGGTTTCCCCAATAACCTCATATGCAGGCATGTGCCGGTTTCCTGAGCAGGTAGGCTTTGTTAATGAGGATCAAGTGACTTGCATGAAAGCAAAGGAATGGAGGGGCAGAAAAACACCCAAAACTCTCCAGAGTGCTATGGTGGTGTGCTCCTCAACTTGAAGTGGCTGAGGGAAAGAATTGCCTAACACCCATGATTTTGTGACCCATATCATCAATTTTCCTTGAAAAATGAGGGTCGTCTTTTGCGGCATATCTGTTTAGAAAACTGCCCTGGAGAGTTCAGTATCTACATGAAACATCCAGCCCAGTGATAAGCACTAACATACACTGGTCAAGATCTTTCTTTGCTCTTGTGACCAGACTTAGGACACATTATTAATTTCGAGGTTGCCTTGAAATAACAAGGGCGTATTTAATACACCATTTCCAAACAGTTAAATCAGACTGAGGAAAAATGTCTACCCATATTTAGCAGCAGTTAGTAGCAGCCTGACTAATCAGCTTGCATTTTCTTAATTACAGGCTCTCGCTTTTAAGGACAGACCTAGCTCTGCAGATTGGGTAATTCTTTGAAGTTCCGTGCCTAGAAATTAAGAATACGAACAAGAGAGGATTTATTCCTCTATTTACCTTCTAGATATCAGAAGTGAACAATCATTTATTTGTCTCTCTTTTTGGCAGCTACTTCCTTTCTTCAAAATAATTTACATTGAAACTTGTAAATATAGACAGATATCTTGCAGGACAATGGGTTTAAAATTCTGATAAAGACAAAGAGTAAAGCTAAAGATATGGTTTATGGTTTTTCTACCAATCCTCTTTACATACAGGCACTAATGGGCTAGTTACCTTGCCCATTTTCATAGCTCAGACTTTATTTTAATACAATTACTATAATTTCTGTATAATAGAAATGAATACATTGCTTTTCATATATAGGATGATGTTTGGGAAGATGCTGTTGTAGGTGAAGGAATGAATCACAGCTGGCTCTCCTTTTGTCTCTTCAAGCATAAGAATAAGTAAAGACGATGCTATTTCTTGTAATACAATAAGAGAGTTAATGTTCAGATGAAATGTATGCCTGTGATTAGAAAATGTGATTTAAGGTTTCTGGAATGAAGCAAGTTTGATGACAAATATGGGGAGTTCCTTCTTAAATTGCATCACAGCTGCTCAAAGAAGTTATTTGCAGTTAGAGTAAAAGGGTTAGTTGTTATCTTCAGAGTGTTTTAAATTATGAAGGTTGAGTTCGATCAATTTTAGGCCAGGAGATTTGATATTTTGCTCTTTTTGACCTGAAGTCTGGCAGCCCAAAAGATGTGTAGTGCCACTTATGAATTGACTCATGCATAAATTCCCTTGCTGATGCCGGAGTATGGGGCAGCATGGGTTACACATGGGACATGTCCACTCACTCTGTGTGATCATCTGGGTTATATTTTTCCTGTTTTCTCTTGGGGCTCAGCTTCCTAGTAATGATACAAATGGAGAAGTGCCATCTGAGGAAAATGAAAGAACGGTTCAATGTTACTGGTGGAAAAATATCACTTGAAAAGGGTATTCAGAGAAGATGAATAAGACTTGAATGTGCCGGTGCAACATGAATAGGCACATCAAAGACATATCAGTTGCCCTTTTCTTGCATGCATTTAAAAACAGGCCTTGCAGTATTTTCTCATTTAAGAGTTTGTTCTTCTACTTTCCTTCTACTGGAGGTTCACCTGGATCAAATCAGGTCTTGAAGAATTGAGGAAGCAATTCCCGGGGAGCAATAAAAGAGGCACCTGCTTAGGTGAACACTATCAGCCAGAGAATTGATGTTTGCATGTAGAGACAAAGTAGGTTTTCCAGCAAAACAGAAAAAAAAAATTAAAATTCTGTTTTAGGGGTTAGGGTATGGGAAGATAGGGCAGGGCTGAGAAAGAAGTTGCTCCTCAGGCTTTTATTTTGTTCCTGCCTTTCCAAAGTTTTCCTCAGAGGTCAGGAAAACTCAATCAGCTTGAGACTCTCACTGTCCATATCTGTACCACTTTATCAAGATGTGCAGAGCATCATGTACAGGGAGAACCTGTGCCTAACAAATAGCAGGTCTCCATTCTTCAGAGAATGTAGAGACATATAAGAGCCTGATGTGATTTGTAAGTAAATCAACAATCACTCGGAAACTTTTTGTATGAGCGTTCTGTCATCCATTTGTCATCCAGCAGGGCAAGGAAGGTGATTGTCCCCTTTTACTCTGCTCTCATCAGACCCTATCTGGAGTACTGTGTACAGTTCTGGAGCCCCCAGCACAGGAAGGATATGGAAGTGTTGGAGCGGGTCCAGAGGAGGGCCACAAAGATGATCAGAGGGCTGGAGCAGCTCTCCTATGAGGACAGGCTGAGAGAGTTGGGGTTCTTCAGCCTGGAAAAGAGAAGGTTTCAAGGAGACCTTATAGTAGCCTTCCAGTATCTGAAGGGGGCCTACAGGAAGGCTGGGGAGGGACTATTGACAAGGTCTTGCAATGACAGGACAAGGGGCAATGTGTTTAAACTGGCAGAGGGAAGATTTAGACTGGATGTCAGGAGGAAGTTGTTTGCAGTGAGGGTGGTGAGGCACTGGAACAGGTTGCCCAGGGAGGTTGTGGCTGCTCCCTCCCTGGAGGTGTTCAAGGCCAGATTGGAGGAGGTCTTGAGTGACCTGTGCTAGTGGGATGTGTCCCTGCCTATGGCAGGGGGTTGGAACTAGATGATCTTTGAGGTGCCTTCCAACCTTACCATTCTATGATTCTATGATTCTATGATTGGCACCCTTCCCTGTCATCCCTGCGCTTGTGTACCTTGTACAGACATGAATGGAAGTTTTATGGGCATGATTAAAGGACACTGATGTCAGAGGGAATTCTTTCTATTGACTTTAATAGATCTTAAATCAGGCACCATTGTGACCAAGATTTGCCAAAGTGATTAGTGACTTTGGATTACCCTTAGCGTTTGGGAAATCTCTTTGTCAGGCACAGGGCTCCTGCCAGGCACAGTTAAGTCTGAAATATATGTAAATAGAACACACATGCACAAAGTCTGCCTATCAATGTTAAGAAGTCAATTTATATGCACTGCAGAGCTGAATGCGCTCTCTGCAAACAAAATTATGGTGCAGTATAAAATAAATTCCAACTACTAAAATGCCATTTGAAAAAAAAAAAAAAAGAAGAAGTCCCCAGACATGTCTGCAAAGAACAGAATGGTGCAACCTGGAAACAGGATATATTGGCAGTGTACACCTGCTTTCTTCATTATGTCTCTATTTGCCTGAGTTTAGCAGGGACATCCCATAAGTCAAACCACCCCGCCAAAATTTGTTTTGACCCAGATTTTCTTCTGGATACAGAATTTTTCTGTCTTTTCCACTTAAGCTGCAGTCATATGTTTTAGGCCTATGTCTCTTGCACCTCTGTGCAGCACTGCAGGGGGTCAGGGCCCCCAGATCTGGCTATACCTCCAGCTCTTGTGTAACTCGGTGATGGGTTTGGGCCCTAAATTCTAGGAGATGAGCCAGGCACATGCCTTTGTGTCTGTTTAAAAAAAATGAAGCTGATGACTTTCCTCTGTAGAATATTGTATAGTGACTGGAAGTGCACATGAGCCACCCTGTCTGAAAATGCACCCTCTGCCTAATGATAAACATCTGCTTCTGCAGTGACCTGGGCACCCTGAGATATCAGCTGAACCAAAACCTCTTGAAAGGAGCTCACATGGAAGCCAAAGATCACAGAATGAACAGCTGTGGACATTTAAAATGTGCTTTCTCTGCTGGCAAGGATGGCTTTCAACACAGCAGGGTTAGTAGAAGGAACCATGTACCTGAACCTCAATTGCTTCAGTTTCTGCAATTGCTGCTTGAGTCTCTGGGGATGTGGTTCACATTAAACCTGGCTAATAGGAGACCTTTCCAAATGGTGGAGCTCTTTGGCCTTTCCCTCTGACTTGAACTGAGCCTGCTAATTGTCTGGCTAGAGGAAGATGGATGTAGCAGCTGAGCTAATGAAAATTACTCTTTTCTTTGCCTGTGCCCCTTGTTTCACATGACTGGTTTTTGCCAGCTCAGCCAGCTGAACTGACTTGCCCTGTGACTGTTGGAGCCTGCACGAGAACTGCCAAGCATGCAAGGTGGTGGGAGAAGGGAGGAGTAGGATAGGTGCTCTCCAGAGTAACTCTCCCTCTTCTAATACTAGATGTAACCCCAACCCGAAAGTATACTTCAAAGCCTCTTTTATCAATCATCTGAAGTACTACATCCAGAGATGTACTGTTGGTTTTTTTTTTTAAAAAAAAAAAAGTCAACACCCTTTTTACCATGAATTCAGCTCCATCTGCCAAGATTTCTCTTTGGTCTGTCCTGCTGACAGCCTGGAGTTTCTTAAAAATTACCATGGAGCAGGGCATCAATCAGTCCTGCCACCTGCTCTCTGCTGTATCTCCCTGGGCTTCAACCTCGGCCCAGAAGCAGGATGTTGTCTTGATCCACCTCATGGCTGTTATGCAGGAATCTTACATCTTACTGGATAGTATGCACATATTTTCAGGAAGCAGGAGTAAAACTTCAGTCTTGACTTTAAAATGGGCTTGGGGATCAGTTAGGTGCTCAGTCTGATTGGGGTGAGGATATTTCTGGACAAGGAGGGAACTTGAAGTGCTTGGGGAATTTCATAGTGATAAAACAAGGTATCTGTGAAATTTAACAGCCTCTAAGCTAGAGGGCAACTGAGCAAGAGTTTCTGGACCTCAAAGGTTTAAGTATTTTAAAGAAAGACACAGTGGAGTGTATGCATGCTGTCATTATTTCATTGAGGATGATGTAAGTGAAATGTAGTAGCAGAAGTCCAAAGCAAGGCCTAGGTTTTACTTTATGCCATAGAGGTTAAAGCAACGAACAGGCCTACTATGTATTGATATTGCACAGTGATAGCTCAGTGAATGTTGTTGCACTCCACTTGAGCAAACATGAATATTTCATGCTTCTATGAGTGATTCTGAATTTGTTTGGTAACAAGTCCAAAGTGATGCTTCTTCTCTCAGGTTTGCTGGGTCCAGGATGAGGGATAGAAAAGCTGTTCTGCTAGCTTAGATAGTGAAGGGTCTTACTGTAACTTCCCTTACACCAGAGGTTTGTGGTGTAAGGTGATAATTCAACTCTCAGTCTCTCTTTTTTTTTTTTTTTTTTTGGTACTGCCTTTCTTTTTCATGCCGAAAAAC
>VWZE01001794.1:244994-262872 GCA_013396675.1 Eubucco bourcierii | reverse complement strand
GTCCTCTTGTTCTGGTGCTGGTTGCCTGAGAGAAGAAAGCAACCTCCTCCTGGCTACAACCACCCTTCAGGTAGTTGTAGACAGCAAGAAGGTCTCCCCTGAGCCTCCTCTTCTCCGGGCTAAACAATCCCAGCTCCCTCAGCCTCTTTTCATAGGGCTGTGCTCGAGGCCTCTCCCCAACCTCATTGCCCTTCTCTGGACACGTTCAAGTACCTCAATGTCCTTCTTCAATTGAGGTGCCCAAAACTGGACACAGTACTCAAGGTGTGGACTAAGCAATGCAGAGTACAGGGGGAGAATGGCATGCATTTTATTTTCCTGAAAAAAAATCACCAGGCCTGTTTGATTTCAGGAATAGTTTCTGTCTTCCCATAAACTGTAATTGTGATGAATAACACAACTTTCACCAAAATCTCTGAACATTACCTGGTTTACAGAAAATGTTGAAGTACTTTCTGTATGCAAAGCTCTTACTTCTTGGTCTAATTGAAAAGGCCACTGGAAAAATTGAAAACTATAAACTTTATTCAAGACAAAAACCTTGCAGACTAGTTATGATGCTGTGATAGGTACACAGAGCTTCAGATATATTTTTTTTTTTCCATGTGGGACAAAGTGAGAGCGTTGAAATGTGAATTGTGAATTTGTGATTCAGAAAACATTCCAGAGCATAAAGGACATAGTGCAGAGACCACACAGGGGTCAGAGACTTGCTCTGTCCCATGTCATCCTTGGTGAGTCTTCTACTGTTGCCACCATGCAGGCCAGGAATCCGGGGCTGTGTTCACCTCTGCCTTGCTCAGTGCTAAGCTGGGCTTCAGTTTCCCCTCTACAAGCATCATCTCTGTTAACTCTCTAGGAGGGCCCTGGTGATTCTCCTCCTAATTGCAGCATTTCAGATAAGATTTTGCTGGGATGGATCTGGACCCAAACATTGAATTAATAAGATCTGATAACTCATCATCTCTGTTACATCTCCCATTTCTGTGCACAGTTTGTTTCAGCTGCAAGCTCTTTATAGCAGCATCTGTCTTTCATTACATGATTGCATGGTGTCTGGAGTTGTGCAGCAGTTAGGCACAAAAATACAATTGTGAAACTTATTTAATTTAACTTGCATGTAACTTCGTAGCGCTGAGTGATGGTAAGGAAGAATGACCTCCAAATAAATAGTCTGCTATTTATTAATGCTTATTTTTATTCATATCTGGTGTACTGCGAGTTCCTCTTTGAAGCAAAACCACCTCATTGACATGTGAAAATCCCAGTGGCCTGAAAAGAGGAATTTGCCAACTGCTGTGTTCCAGTCACTCAAAAAACCTTGCAAGCAACTTTCTTTTTGTCTGAAAGGACACTTCATGTGAGTGTGTGTGAACTACTGCTAAAAGGAAGGTGCATTCTAGTTTTCAGGCTGTGATGCTGGCATGCATTTTCTTTGGAAAAAAATAGGGCTATGAATAAAAGCTACTTCAAAATTGCTTTACTAGTGTGCTCAGCTCCAGAGGAAAATGAACAATGGATTTATTACTAAAAGTACCATAAATTGTATTTAATTTTGCTTACCAGCTAGAGAGTAATTAAAAAGTCATTTAAATGGAAAGTAAATTATGTGGAAAACTCAAACTGAATTTTTGTGCAACAGGATGGTTCAGTAACGTAATCATATATAAAGTTCATTGTAGAGAGCTCTGCTTTGTTTCTTTATGGGGCTTTTGAAGTAAATTCCCCCCCAAAATCCAATGAACTGCACTATGAACATACATTTTCCCATAAAAACCTCCATTTAATGATCTGTCAGGTATGGCTACTCTTGTGCCTGGATATTCTGACTTATGTAAATGTCTTTCTAGTGCTGCCACTGGAAACAAACTGAGCACAGTTACAGTCAAGGCCAGCTTTGAAGTTATCTATGTAAATGATGCAGAGATGGAGCCTGGTCTCTTGGGTAGGAGGCACATTTCTCATTATCATTATTTTTTCATCCCTCTGCTCAGCTATACAAAAACAGTGGTGGTTATTCACAGCAGGACCAGCAGGTCCCTCCTACACAGAGCAGACTGAGGAAGGTAATATCAACTTCTGCAAAAACGTAGAGAGCATTATAACTAATAAGTATGTTTGCCTCTCTTAGTTGTTTGGCTAAGAGAAAAAAAATGTGACGTGAGCAATACAAACAGAAACTGGGATAACAGCATCCTCCATCCAGAGGTTAGCGTAGCATGGGGCTAAAAGCAAATCCCTCAAAACCAGGTAACTGAGAGACTTTGCAGTGAATCAGAAACTTGTGGTTCTCTCCTCTTGTAGGCATTTCTGCAGGGAGGCAGAAGTTGTGGTAAAAGGAGGATTTGTGCTCTGGAACAAGGTGGCCAAGTCCCTTTGCTTTTCCTCCATTTCCTTGTCTTCAGTGGTGACTCTGACAGACATTGGGATCTGTTGGCGGAACTCCAGCAGGACTGTACAAGGCTATGCCATGGAAATTGCTGTGTACCTGTAAGCAGTTTGTGATTGTCCTTAGCCAGAGAGTGGGAAGCAGATGCCCACGGATGGTTGAAAGCAGGAAAGCTGAGTTTGTGAATGGGAGGGACTCGCATAGATCCTGGCAGGATACTGAGTTGCCACTGAGGGCTGCAGCATAATACTGAGACTCCAGGAAGATTTCAAGTTCATTCCTGAGTGGGCAGTGGAGGCAGGTCAAGCAAGGAATGTTACCATGTGGAGGATGGGCAGTCTGATCTCCCTGAAAACAGAGAGCCCAAAACACCGTGGCTGTAGGGGCATAAAACAGAAAGATCTGAGGATCATTAAAAGTTGTAGTCCACCCAGAAAAGCTGAATGTGAAATGAATGGAGCAGAATATGAATATTGGAGCAGATTGTCTTTGATGTCATTATACAGCATGTCCAGGCCTAGTCAGCATGGGTTCATGAATCATAGAATCATAGAATCAATCGTAGAATGGTAAGGTTGGAAGGGACCTCAAAGATCATCTAGTTCCAAACCCCTGCATAGGCAGGGATGCCTCCCACTAGTACAGCTCACTCAAGGCCTCATCCAACCTGGCCTTGAACACCTCCAGGGAGGGAGCATCCACAACCTCCCTGGGCAACCTGTGCCAGTGCCTCACCACCCTCACTGGAAAGAACTTCCTCCTAACATCCAGTCCAAATCTCCCCTCTGCCAGTTTAAACCCATTGCCGCTTGTCCTGTCATTGCAAGACCTTGTCAATAGTCTCTCCCCAGCCTTCCTATAGGCCCCCTTCAGATACTGGAAGGCTACTATCAGGTCTCCTCAAAGCCACCTCTTCTCCGGGCTGAAGACCTGGAGCAGGCCTTAGCAGAGCTTTCGGCAGGATCTGCTCCATGATCTTGCCATGCACAGAGGTGAGACTGGTCTGTAGTTCCCAGGGTCATCCTTTTTTCCCCTTCTTGAAGATGGGTGTTGTTTGCCTTTCCCCAGACATGAAGATCAGGTCCTGCTTGGCAAACCCAATCTCCTACCACAAGGTGACCTGCTTTGTGGAAGGCTGTTGATGTTATCTACCTGAAATTTAGTAAGGTTGTCTCCCACAGCATCCTCGTGGAGAAACTGGCTGTACATTGCTTGGATGGGTGCACACTTGTGCTGTGTTAAAAACTGGTTGGTGGTGAACGGAGTTAAATCCACTTGGTGGTAAGTCACTAGTGCTGCTCTCCAGAGCTCAGTATTTGGGCCAGACTTGTTTAATATCTTTATCAATGATCTGGATAAGGGCATCAAGTACTCCCTCAGTATGTTTGCAAATGACACCAAATTCTGTGGGTGTGTTGATCTGCTCAAAGGTAAGAAGGCACTGCAAAGGGATGTGGACAGGCTGGATCAATGGGTCGAGGTCGACTGAGATTTTACAAGGCCAAGTGCCAAGTCCTGCACTTGGGTCGCACCAATCACATGCAATGCTACAGGCTTTGGGAAGAATGGCTGGAAATTTGCCCAGCAGAAAAAGACCGGGGGGTGTTGGTTGACAACTGACTGAACATGAGCCACAGAATCCTGGCTTGTGTCAGGAATAGTGTGACCAACAGGAATATGAAATTGATCATGCCCCACTCCCTGAGTACTGTGTTCAGTTTTTGGGCCCCTCACTACAAGGACGCTGAATTGCTGGAGTGTGTCCAGAGAAGCACAACAAAACTGGTGAAGGATCTGGAAAACAAGTCTTCTGAGGAGTGGTTGAGGGAACTGGGATTGTTTATTCTGGAGAAGAGGCTGAAGGGAGACTGTGTTGATTTCTACAACTACTTGAAAGAAGGTTGTAGTGATGTGGGTGTTTGTCTTATCTCTCTAATATAGAATCATAGAATCATAGAATGGTAAGGTTGGAAGGGACCTCAAGGATCATCTAGTTCCAACCCCCTGCCAGAGGCAGGGACACCTCCCACTAGTACAGGTCACTCAAGGCCTCATCCAATCTGGCCTTGAACACCTCCAGGGAGGGAGCAGCCACAACCTCCCTGGGCAACCTGTTTCAGTGCCCCACCACTCTCACTGGAAACAACTTCCTCCTGACTTCCAGTCTAAATCTCCCCTCTGCCAGTATAAACCCATTGCCCCTTGTCCTGTCATTGCAAACCGTTGTAAATAATCCCTCCCCAGCCTTCCTGTAGGCCCCCTTCAGATACTGGAAGGCTACTATCAGTAGCTCCTCGAAGCCTTCTCTTCTCCAGGCTGCAGAGCCCCAACTCTCTCTGTCCTCATAGGAGAGCTGCTCCAACCCTCTGATCATCCTCGTGTCCCTCCTCTGGACCCACTCTAACACTTCCATGTCCTTCCTATCAGGTGATAACAGGTGATAGAACAAAAGGAAATGGTCTCAAATTGTGCCAGGGGTGATTTAGACTGGATATTGGGTAAAATTTCTTCACTGAAATGCGTGGTCAGACATGGCTGTCCCGGGAGGTGGTGGATTCACTATCCCTGGAGGTATTAAAAAAATGTGTAGACATAGTAATTCAAGATACGTTTTAATGACCATGGTGGGTTAGGCCAGTATTTGGACTTGAAGATCTTAGAGGTCTTTTCCAATCAGAACAATTCTACTATTCTGATTCCATCCTTCTATCTTTCTATCCTTTTATCATTCTGTCCTTCTACCATTCTATGATGGTTCTGTAGCCCAGTGCTCAGTGAAGTTGCAGAAAGTGAATTTGCTGATGAAGTTTTACAAGAGTTTACTGACACCCATGGGATCTCTGTATTGTGGGTAAGGACAGTGATGTCACCCCTGTTAAGCATTTCTGCCTGGGACCAGTGATGACCATGTTATCAGTGTAAAGCCGATGCAAATTCTTCCTCCTTTCGAACTGGATGTTGGTCCATGATAATGTCATTCTCACGACAATGGCATTGAAGGAAAAGCCACAGACAACTGAATGTAAACAAGCGAAACTCAGGACAGTGTTTCCTCTGTCCACACTAAGGCATTATGTGAGCTCAGCATTACTAAAGCAGTGATAAGACTTAGGGGAGAAGGAAGCAACAGTTGCTGTATTTGGAATGTGTTGGTCTGATGACCTTTTTTTAGGAGTTTGCATTCGTTTGATAGACTTGTGGCCAAAACAGAAGAGGAAGTGTTTGAAGTGTTTGAGCTCAAGGACCAGGGTGTCATCACAATATGTAGCTCTCACACATGGACTGAGAGAGAAGCTAGTCAATCTCATTGCCTCTCCATTTACAGTTGAAGAGCCAGAAATGGCTAGTTCAGAAAAATGAACAGATCCTCTCACTAAAGAGACCTCAAAGAATAAGGAAAATTTTAAAAAATGAAATGTTTTGCACCAACCAAAACAGGAGACATTTCTACAGAGATGACTGATGCTAAAAGTATCCTGGTGCTTGAGGCATAAGCAGGGTTCTGACGAGGGTCCTTGAATAAACATTGCACAGCGTTGTGACCATGTAACTCTGCCCTGTGAACTCTTGGATTTCTTTCATAGCCAAAAGGTTGGGTTTGTTTTTTTTTTTCACAAGAAAATAAAGAGTTTGGAGGAAGCTATGCTCTATAGCAGAGTGTGTGCATAGTTCCCCAACATCATTGGAAATTGTGAAAGTGCGAACTTGTGGATTACATCTCTAGCAAAGCCTAGGCATCGACCAGCAATTCCAGAAAGGGCAACTTCAGCATTAGTCCTTTGTGCACAAAATGTTTTATCTTTGCTTCTGAGAAGGTACTGTTAAATGAACCCGACCATAAATAATTTCTTGCCTCTGGTGAATAGAGGTTATTTTCCAGTTCAAAAATATGAATTTCTAATCAAAAAGAAGGCTAGGGGTGAAATGTTTTTCTTCCAGTACACTCTCTAGAGGTTTTGATGAAGGTGCTATGAAACAAAAATGCAGAGTTGGAGATTGGTATGAAGTGCTGTGACTTAAAGAAACCAAACCACAAACAAGCAAAATCCTGTCAAAGACACAGACAAAACCTAGATTGTTATAACCAGAACAGAAAAAAGATGATGCATAAAATAGTTGAAATTGTTAGCACAGGGTGGCTGACACAGCTTATTCCCCGGCAATTTTTGCAGCTGAAGGGCATACTCTGGGTGGTCTGCTAACAAACAGCTGGATAATTTTCACATACTATTAAAAATATGTAATGAAAATATGCATAGTTTAGTGATGGAAATATTTAAGGGAAGGAGAAAGGATGATTTCTATTAGCCTCCTAGGAACAGTGATGTCCAGATGACAGGACAAGGGGCGATGTGTGGAAGTTGAGGCATAGAAAGTTCCATAGAAACATGAGGATGATTTTTTTTTCTCTGTGAGGGTGTCAGAGCACCGAAACAGGCTGCCCACGGGGTTGTAGAGTCTTCCTCTCTGGAGATGTTCAAGACCTACCTGGATGTGTTCCTGTGTGATCTGGTATAGATGATGCTGCTCTGGCAGGAGGTTGGACTGGGTGATCTTCCAAGGTCACTTCCAGCCCCTAAGAAAGATTCTGTGATCTTTCTTACAGACTCCCTTTAAGTACTCAAAGGCCACATAAGGTCTGTCCAGAGCTTTCTCCAGGTAGAACAACTCCAACTCTCTTCACAGGAGAGGTGTCCCACTCTGACCATTTCTCTGGCTGAAAATGCCAACATGTACAATCACTCGTGTTGCTAATTACTTGTCTCCCATTAGATATTAAAGAAGTTAGTCTGACAAAAATGCAAGACAGTGAAGTAAAGGAACTGGTTGTGGTATAATTGGGAAAAAAATATTCTTTTTCCTTTTAGGGAAAAGTAGGCATAGGAAGTCTTAACTTGTCTGAGAGAAAGGGCATTAATCTCCTTTATGAAATTACTAACTTGTAGTAGTCAGGGCATATCTGAAGTAGTAATGCCTGACTTCACACTTTGGTTGTCAGGGATTTAATATGTGACATAATATTACTATGGATATATCAACACTCATCCTAGCACTCATCTGTGACTGTTAAGTGAAGAAGGTATCAAAATAATGACATGTCTTGTAAAAATAGCATGGAGTCTGTCACCAGTCTATGTTTATCACTGTTACTGAACAAAGCTTTGGTAGTAAAACATGGATTATCGCCTACTGCTACTTGGTTCCCACACAGAAAGATACAGTTATGGTACTTTCTTCACAATGTCCCCACCAGAAAAACAGTGCAGTATAAGGTGTCTTGCTAATACAGCATACGTGACATTATAAATGGTACCCACACATGATGAGCATTGAAAAAGCAGTGCACAAAGGCATCCACAAATGCAGAAGGGTATTTGGTTTGGTCCAAAGGCTCCAAAAAGCCCAAACTAAGCTTCGGGAATCTGAAATAGATGAATGTGCTTGTCATCCCTAAGGAAAATCCAAAATGATGCAGTGATCACTCTCCTCCAAGTGAGCGACGACAGAAGAGACTTTTAAGTGGAGGACCTTTGTCATGTAGCATTGCCAGGTTTTGGGGACAGTCATATCCCAGGAGAAGAAGAGATTCGTCCTGCATGAACACTCCTGGAAACACAAAGGAAGTGAAAGAAAGAGACACTGTGAGTACAGGAGGGAGAGAGTTCAAAATGTTTGAAAACCCCCAAAATATATTTTCATTATTAACATTGTCTACGTATCTACTCCTGGTCTCTGGTGATTTAAACATATGAACCAATATTTGTTTCCATGATAACTATTGGGCTTGAGTTGTTTAATTTTCCATTAGAACAGCATCGTGTTGAATATGTTTTATTCAGATTGGGCACAGAGGATTCAACTATCCAAAGAGTAAAAATAGGCACGCTTGTAAAATACACTTTGAAACAATTTCTTCTTTTGTCTGGTTACCAAAGGAAATAACACTTACGCAATCACATTGTCTGTGTATCATTCTGTCTGCCTCTCAGCCCTTCTGTTTAAGGTCTGAGCCCACTCAGAGATGACAGTAAAGTTTGAGAGAGGGGCAGAGACATCAATAAAGTGTGTTACATGAAAGCCAGTGGGGAGGAGAAAGTTCTGTGTCAATGTAAGAGAAAGTCTGTAACTTGTGCGACAGTGGGGAAGGCTGAAGTTTGAGCTTGCAAAGACAGACACTACCACACCACAGTGAATCCACATGAGACAAAGCTGTGAAAATCCCATTCAAAGCAAACACTTTAATCGGACATTGGAGGGCCACGAAGCTGATCAGAGGGCTGCAGCAGCTCTCCTATGAGGACAGGCTGAGAGAGTGTGAGGCTCTTCAGCCCAGAGAAGAGAAGGCTTTGAGGGGACCTGATAGTAGCCTTCCAGTATCTGAAGGGGGCCTACAGGAAGGCTGGGGAGGGACTATTGACAAGGTCTTGCAATGACAGGACAAGGGGCAATGGGTTTAAACTGGCAGAGGGGAGATTTAGACTGGATGTTAGGAGGAAGTTCTTTCCAGTGAGGGTGGTGAGGCACTGGAACAGGTTGCCCAGGGAGGTTGTGGCTGCTCCCTCCCTGGAGGTATTCAAGGCCAGGCTGGATGAGGCCTTGAGTGAGTTGTACTAGTGGGAGGTGTCCCTGCCTCTGGCAGGGGGTTTGAACTAGATGATCCTTGAAGTCCCTTCCAACCCTACCATTCTATGATTCTATGAAACTCACTAGATATAAATTTGCCAGAGACCAAAAGTCTATAGGAAACAGATTTTTTTTTAAAAGATTACCTGATCAACGAAATGCTGACTTACATTGAGTCACTCAGGCCTTGGTGTTGGTTTTGTTTTTTTTTGATTCAACATTTTATCCAAACTGTTTGGTGACATCTACACAACCTATGACAACTTGTGTTCATATGTAGGAACATGCATAAGATCTAGGTTACAGAAGGTGTTTGTGCCCTTTTTTGGTTTTTGGTTTTTTTTTCATGTGTTCATGGAAGGAGGAACCAGCTCTCTGCGGGCCTAGGCTGACCTCGAAAAACAAGTTTTGGTTTGGAGTATGAACCAAACTTCTGATTTCCAGCAGTGGAGGACCTTGGCAATATTCCCTGCTTTATTTTCCAATAAAGAGTAAAATCAGTGTTCCCATACTGCTAACAAGAAGCTGAAAGCACCTGAGGAGCTTGGGAAGAGCTGAAGAATCGCTTCTCCATTTCCCTTCTTCCCTCAAACAACACAAATCATGTAGAATGGAGAAGCACGTGGGATAGTACTGAAGCTTAGCACAAAAGAAAAAAACTGGGAATGAAATGCAATACTCTGGAACCATTCAGACCATCAGAGTCAAGAGACACCAGCAGGTATGTTTGCCTTAGACTCCTCTACACTTTCATCCAGTCAAAACTTTGAACTCCTTGCTGAAGAGGATGCTCAAGATTGCTATATCTTGCTCCTGGTTTTACTTTGATCCCTCCCATTGAGGTAGGAGAGGGAGCTGAGGACAGCCTTAATGAGCAACTGTGTGGTTGCACAATTGAAATTGCACTAATTACCTATCCTTAAATAATTTTTTTAAAATCATATCTGGGCCTGGTAATGACTAAATAAGCTGGAGCTAAGGTAGGTAACCATGATGTATTTTACATCTCTTTTTCTAAGACTCCTTTCATTGTTTTTTTGAGAGATGTGTTCGTACATTGTGCTTTGTCCATTCATTATATATTGCTTTGAATCACACACTACATACAGCACAGTGTTAGGTTGGAAGTTAAGTATTTTCCCCTGCTTCACCCCACTCCTAAATATTTTGCCAGCAGCACTACAAAGTTCAACTTTTTGACAGTACCCATTCACACCATGTTAACGAGAAAAATTCAACTTGGGCTCTAAAGTTCTACCACCCACAGACATTGCACCACCCACAGATGTGTTGCTATAACCTTGTCTTCTTCCCTTTATTTCCCTTCCCCCTTTCTCCCAGTGTGCACTAAGACCATGAGACCTCTGTGAGAGGGGTTTCCTGCTAGTCACTCTACCCTGCATTCCTATGCCCTTACTTGTCCCCACTGGGAGGTCTGCAGAAAAACATTGTATTCCTGCTCACTCACTTTCCGTGGGGACAAAGGTAAGCAGAGCACAAGTAGGACCAAAATGACATTTGCCTGGGTCCAAACTAAAATTTGGTGGTGACTTGACTGTGCTGGTTTGAGGCTAATTGGAATATTTTAATAGAGAAAATTACACTATAGGCTGTGAAAGGAAAACATCATGATGTCTACTTCACTCATAGGTTTGTTGAGATTGTTTTGGAAAAGGAACATAAACATAGATAAGGCATTCTCTGTCTGTCTCTCTCTGGGCACACAGCACAGCCTCTGGGGCGATCTAACACCTTCTGGTTCTGGCTCCTCTGCCGATTAATTTTCACTAACCACTTTTTCTTCTAACCCCCCTGGTCGATCCTCCAAACTCACCTTGCGCGTAAGGCAGACCTTGGGGTAAGGTACAGGGGTGGGGAGAAGGTGGAAGGGTGGTTGGGAGCCCCTCCTGGGGTCTCTGATTTCTGGGAGGGGAGTTGTGTTTCTGTGTTACCTTTAACTTGTCTATTTCTGTAAATATTCCTGTATATAATGTATATATCTGCTTGTACATTGTGCTCAGCTGTAAATAGAGCTTCAGTCCTTAACTTCCAGCTGGCTGAGTACTAGTCTGGGTCATTTTACAAAGTGTGGGGGTTGGGTAACTCCCAAACCATCACACTGACAGATATGTTCTGTCTACCTGACAACTAGGAAACACTCCTGGAGTCTACTGCTTGAGTGTTGCCCAAAATGTTGTCAAGAGCATATTTTAAGGCATTCTGCAATAAATTTAATATTGCATCGAAGCATTTAACAGTTGTCCTGCTCTCACAATTCAGATAATATTTGGTATGGTAGGTGACATATCTTTGCTCACAGTTTTAGATGCTTCCTTATTAAAATTGTTCAGACACAACAGAAGAAAAAAATAAGCAAGAAGTAGAGTGAATGGCATGTGTAGAACACTTGAGAGAACAACATACTTGATAGTATTGCAGATGGTGAAACAATGACCGAGACAAACCCTGGTAATTGCCACAACAATCTGACAATGTAAACAGGCAAGGGAGAGAAAGCAGGAAAAATTATTCAGCCTGGCAGTCAACACTGATTCGGGATTGTGGTGACATACATAAAAAAAAAAAAAAAAAAAAAAAAAAAAAAAGACTGCCAGAGCTCCTGCAGCGTGTACACACTCAGTCACGCAGAAATTGCCTCTCTGGGTCAACTGCTCACAGGAGAAATCTCCCGTCGTGCAGGGCCAGTTGCTGTGCCAACACAAGGGAGATGCAAGAGCCACAGGCACTGAGGCTCTGCACTGCATTTTTACATCCCAGACTACTTTGGGAAAGTGAAGCCCATTGTTCCCAGGTCTTTAGACGCTACTTTACTTGGTCACCTCATTTCCATAATGCTCCCTGGCCTCCCAGTAGCCCAAACTGATTTGATGAATACAGTTTTGTGTGTTTAGGATTCATTATTGCCCACATTCCGCCCTTTAGTTTTGTACGAGGTAATCTCAGTCCCTGTGCAGAAAGATCTTGCTGGAACCTTAATTAAAATCTATGGGCACTAAATAAAAGCATTTTCCTCTACTCCTCAGTGTGCTAACCACATATTGCTGCCTGATTTTCTGTTTCAGCTGAAAATGAACACGAGGGAAGAAGTCATAGCCTGTAGCTTTGGGACAGACAATAGCTGAGTAGGGGAAATGGGGAAGGAGGTTCCTTTGCATCTAGGAAACCTAGATATAAAATATAAAAATCAGAGCAAAGAGAGTAAGAGGAAATGAATGAGTTCTTCTCCACCTTCCCACCCTCCAGCACATCTGTATTTCTCCATGTTATCATTGCAGCTGAAATGCTTGACACAGAAGAATTACTAAACTTCTACTCAGAAGCTCCTTGGTGTGATTGCTGGGTGGTGACCTAGATGTTTTTCAAAGACCTGACAGCCTTCATTTTGTAGGCTCTTAGTAGTTCAGGGAAGAGTGAGGAACTACAGAGAGGAGGCATGAGAAAGGTATAGTCTCTTCTGGGAACTTTTGCTTCATGTTGAAGCTGAGGTCCTGCATGTCTATATGAGGTAACTGATTTTGGGGTGTCACAGGGATGTTGTGAAATCATAAAAATGTTAGAGCTAGAGGTTATCACTAAATACCTGATGGTTTTCATCATCTTCTTGCCAACATGGACCAACTCAGTCAACAGACTTTCTATTTCATTTATCCCAAAGATGGAAATCCCTCTTCACCTGGGGACTCTTCATAGATCGTGACTTTGAAAGTATTTCTTCTCTCATTAAACCTCTGGGTTTCTATTTTTTCTCTTCCTTATCATCTTGTCCCCAAATTGATGCCATGATAACAATTCCTTGATCTCTATTCAAGTCTAGCACCACTGCCAGCATTCACTTGTAATGTGTGTTGATCCCAAAGATATCTTGTCCATCTCAGTGATGCCATTTGGTGGGCACAACTTTTACTCAGAACTACATTAGATTTAAGATCTCACAGCCTCTTATATAAGTATTTTCATGTACTCTTTCAGAGTCAGTAAGAGTAATCTATTTAGTTCCTTCTAATTAGTCACTCATAAATCAGTGTTATTACCTTCTCAATACATTTGGTGAATGTAGCAATATGGTGTTTGAATACTTCTGGAAATCCGACACCTCATTAATGGAAGCGGTGTCTAAAAACCACTTTTATTTTGCTGTTCATTAAGAAGTCCACAAGCAGCTTTCAGCTCACAAGAATCTTTCCAGAATTCAGCATCACTGTAAATATTTGCATGCATAAGTAATGATATTCAAAACAACATTCTGAATATGAAGGTTATTTGTCCAAAAGATTTGTTTGACCATTCTGTTTTGATGTCTGTTTCAGCTATTCAAGGAACACTTTTGATATTCTTTTCAAACAGATTAGCCTTGCTGTTTCAACAGAAGTTCTGTGTAAGAACTATTTTTCCAAGCAAATAGAGTAAAATCTATCAATCCAAATTCACATCTACAGTGTGACCTTGGCCCTGTTCATGTAAAGCATCCTCAGACAGACCATAAGCATCACCTATCATCTCATTTTTCCTTTACCCCCATGGGTTATTTTCAGTCCTGATAAATCAGAAGTAGATTTATTAGAAAACTGTAATGGCTTAGCACGAGGACCAAACTCTCTGCTCCTCCAACACAAAAGTGAGGGGGAAAAGTAAAAGACAAAACTCAGGATTGAGATAAAGAGATAAGAGTTTCATATAACATGAACTATCATAATCACAATGCATATTTAACTTAGATAATAATCTAATTAATCTGATAATACAATTTACAATTACCTTAGCCCAGCCTATTTGCAGAAGTAGAGTGAAAGACATGGAGAAAAACCCAGCATAAAACAGAAAACTCAAACCAGCAGTTACCTGACTCCAACCTATTCCAATGGTATTACCAGCAAAAAAGAAGTCCACACCCAAGAAGTTGGAACCAAAGAAGCAACAACCGGTAAAGGAAACCTCCATGTTACAACTGAACTTCAAACCCCACAATACCTTGCCCCAGTTACTGCTTTCATTTTTGAAGCTGCCATGACTGCAACATGGTATGGATAGCTGCAGCAGGTACAACTCAGTCCATGACAAAAAGGCAAGGGTATGCTTAGAGGATCCCACCCCTCTTCCCATGTTGAAATAACAATACATACTGTGTTTTAGTGCAAAGCTATGATACTGGAGATGAAGAACATGAGACAGCAGGTTGCGTGATACCACAACTAGGTTACTCACATTTTGTTTCTTTTTCACTCACTGACATTGTCTCTACTGTAGAACAACTTCACTAGTAACTAGGATCCTGTGAGAAACAGCCCTCTGGGACAAAGGAGCAGAACACAGCTGGTAGATCTTTAAAAGGATGCTTTCTATAGAGCACAAGACATCTCAAAGTGCTACAAAAGTCAAACATGTTTCTGAGACAGTCATTAAATTCTACTTCCTCCCTCTACCTCACAAGAACCAGACGACTGCAGCAGTGATGAGGAACTGCAAAAGAGTATTTCTGTATAAGAAGGTGTGTATGTAGGCTAAATTGGTGTTTGGATGGTGGTTCTCTTATTCTGAGTGCCTGTTTCATCTCCTGTCTCCCTTTTTGCTCTAGTAGACAAGAGGCAACACTGCACTACACACCTTGCAGGAGCAGCTCACACAGCTCTGCTAACATAGCCTAATTCCTTTTTATGACACAGCCATCAACATCCACAACAAGGTGAACTGGCTATCTAGCCAAATTCCCTGGCTGCTGGCCAGTTCTCTCTTGATTTCTATACACCTGTCAGCAGTGAGACTGTTCTGTGACAACATTCCACAGAATCATTTATTCCCTCTAGAATATACTGTGGCATTAGACTGGTGTGCTTTAATTATCTGGGTGTGTCGATTGCAAGTATCAAAGTAGAATAACATTAAAATAATTTTAGTAGTAGAAATACAGTGGAAACAGCGTCTTTTGTCAAGAAAAGGCAGCACTAATGAAAATGGACACGGAAAGCTTGAGGTTTTGGTCTAAAATACTTTTTATGATTGCATTTAAACATCGCTTTTGAAAAAGTCGTGTGCAGGTCATTTAAATCCACTGACAACTTGCATTGGTATTCCACTCTAAATTTTCTATATACCAGGTGTTATTCCACAGTTACTATAAATATCTTACATGCTTCTTACAGGGAGGAAGTGTTCACTTAGACACCACTGTGGTAATTATTAGCAAACGTTCAGTGGCAAAAGGTAATTAGCAAGTAATTATTAGGAAATGGAGACAATCAAGCCCTGAAAAAATTCCTCCACTGAGATCACAGACTGAAGAGATGTAGGAAACTATCATTTTAGAAGCTTGGGGGAAAAAAAATCCAGTTAAAAACATTATGCAGCACAGCAAACAGAGGTTGAAAGCATCTCTCAGAGATGCTGCAGCCCTAACAGTAATCTTCACTCATAAATATGGCTATGTCCAGGGCAGGTTATGATTAGCAGGTTTGCATTGTGTGCCTTAATAACAGCAATCAGCTTTCAAGAAGAAAGCGGGGAGGAGCATAGGCAGGTAACTGATGCTGTTTCCATCCAACTGTAAATGCAAAACACCGAGGGACATCAGGGCTGGCAAGTACTATTCACTAAAACTGGAGGAAGGGGACAAGAATGCAATCACAAAATTTATAGGTCTTTTTAAAAGGCTGTGGCAATTTTAACTCTTCATGGCTGAAAGGCTGGGCTTTGAATGTGAGGATATCTTTCTAAGTAAGATTCATTCATCCTCAGGGCAACATAAAAAAGGAATTCCTGTTTCTGAAACAGTTCCCCATCACACACAGAGCAGCTGATGGAACAAAGAACCGTATTTGTACATGCTCAGAGTGACACCCATGACTACGCATTGCTGCCAGAGCCTGGTGCTGCTGGAGAGGTAGAGTTCTACGCCCACAGAAATCATCCTTGCTTCCAGTATCAATGCTAATATTTTGGTTCAGAGGACGGTACTGGTCAAGGATGCAAATGGAAAGGAAAAAACATTGCATGTGAAGCTGATAGACTGCTTCATACTTCACACAACATTAAAAGTCTGGTTGCTTTTTTTCAGTCATTAAAGTGCAAGATCTCTTAGTTTACTGCTTTCATTCATGTCAGATACCATTTTTGATGCCCAGTTTCCCGTTGGGATATCAGCAAGATTTGGGGCTGGTTTTTCTTTACAAAACACAGAAGTGAACTCTTCATTGGGACAACTGGGATGTAGCTGTTAGTTCCTTTTCATTATCAGCAGCATGGAGCTGTCAGTACCTTTTCATTATCAGCAGCACTCAGCTGGGTGTCTCAAATTCACAGATGCTGGGGGGAAATCATGTTTGCTTGAGTCTTAGAAACAGGTTGCTTGCTGGGAATGGATACCCTGTAACATGTGCTCAACTTTGCCTATTTGAAAGCAAAAGTAATTCCAGAGGTTGCTAAAAGCAGAAGAGAAAACAAACTGTTCCTTGCTCATCAGCTCAGAATCTGGTTAGTGCTTGAAAGTTTTGCCTTTTCTGCAAAATAATCTCCACAGTAAATATTTCTTATAAAAAGAGAGAATACCCACAACAAAATAAGGAGAAAACCCAAATTTTCAATGCTTGAAAATCAGTGCCCATTGCCACTAATTCCTTGTGAAGTAAATAATTATGTAGCTTTAAGAGCTTTGGGATTTGGATGAAGTCTGGATGGGAATTTATTGCTGGGCACTTTAAAGTAAAGATCATTAAACAATATTCTGTTTGCCATATGTCAAATAAGCAACCTTTGATAAATTCATAGTCCAAAGATCAGGATTCATGGAGTAGCACTGTTGTTTGGAACAAGGAAATATGCTGAATTTTTCCTAGAGGTGGTTTGCAGCTGTTGCCTGTGACAAGAGTTTAAAGTATTTCCCTTTTTAATCCAAATTATGAAATAACTTGGAGGAGTCCTTTACTTACTGTCCTTGCAAGTAAACTTCCTATTGCTAAACTAAACTTGTCGTCTGTGACAGATGAAGCCAGTTCCCTTTTGGGACATCAGTCTGCTCTTAGCACAGGGTTCCACTTCTTTTCATTTTAGTCTTTCTTTGCAATAAACCTGATCTCTGTATTGTTCACATAGAAACAGTGTCAGGAATCCAAGAAGAGACTTCTTCAGACATCTTTCTTTTTCCTTTATTTCAGGGTGGTGCTTTTTTTTGGTGGTAGGGATAGTTAGGTGATGATTTCACTCTCCTTTCTTAGAAGCCTGATCTATTTTCTACCCTACCTTTAACTCTACCTCTGCACAACTTCAGTTACCATCATCCCTCAGTTGTTAAGTCTGGGATACATCTTACACGTGTAAGATGTTGTAATTACACAGTTATTACAACTTACTCCTTGTAATAACTGAGAAATATGTGCCTGTTCAATATTTTCATCATTGCAGGGTAGGGCAACTGATGTCATCTACCTGGACCTGAGTAAGGCTTTTAACTCTGTCCCACATGACATCCTGGACACCAAACTGGAAAAAACATGGACTTGATGGGTGGAGCACTGCTGGATAAGGAATTGGCTGGATGGTCGAACCCAGAGAGTGGTGATCAAGGGCACAATGTCCACCTGGAGACCAGTGACAAGTGGTGTCCCTCAGGGGTCAGTGCTGGGACCAGTACTGTTTAACATCTTTGTCAGTGACATGGACAGAGGAATGGAGTGCACCCTCAGCAAGTTTGCAGATGACACCAAGCTGTGTGGCACAGTCAACTTGCTAGAGGGCAGGGATCCATCCAGAGGGACCTGGACAGGCTGGAGAGGTGAGCCCAGACCAACCTCATGAGATTCAAGAAGGCCAAGTGTAAGGTCCTGCACATGGGTAGGCACAATCCCAAGCACAAAT
>VWZE01001794.1:233574-244899 GCA_013396675.1 Eubucco bourcierii | reverse complement strand
GGAGCAGGTCCAGAGGAGGGCCACAAAGATGATCAGAGGGCTGGAGCAGCTCTGCTATGAGGACAGGCTGAGAGAGTTGGGGCTCTTCAGCCTGGAGAAGAGAAGGCTTCCAGGAGACCTGATAGTAGCCTTCCAGTATCTGAAGGGGGCCTACAAGAAGGCTGGGGAGGGATTATTTACAACGGCTTGCAACGACAGGACAAGGGGCAATGGGTTTAAACTGGCAGAGGGAAGAATTAGACTGGATGTTAGGAGGAAGTTCTTTGCAGTGAGGGTGGTGAGGCACTGGCACAGGTTGTCCAGGGAGGTTGTGGCTGCTCCCTCCCTGGAGGTGTTCAAGGCCAGATTGGATGAGGCCTTGAGTGAGCTGTACTAGTGGGAGGTGTCCCTGCCTATGGCAGGGGGTTGGAACTAGATGATCCTTGAGGTCCCTTCCAACATTACCATTCTATGATTCGATGATTAGTATGCTGAACTATGACTCAAAAGTATAACCAAGCTATGAGTTAAAATAGCTAGCTCTAAACACTTGGAAAAGAACCAAGTATCTTTTACACATAAACCAAATTATCCAACAATCCAAAAATTACTTTTAAGTGTAAAAATAAATAAGACTTCCATCACAAAATATCTGAGAATATGAAAACAGTAAATGTTAATGATCTGACATTATTCTTACAACTGAGAGCATGCATATCAAACAGTAGCCTCATTCTAGCTAACCTGTGTTAAACATGATTTCTACCAACAGTGTGCAGCTGGTTTCAATGTAACTTTTGTAAAACCCTAGCATTATAATTTCTCCTGTTGCTTTTACATTCTTCGCACTTGTGCTAGGTCATCTGAGTGGAACTTATTTGATGCTGCCCAGTTCTAGTGAGCCAGCACCCAGGTCACAACCAGGCAGTAACTACAAGTTTTCCTGGTGTTTTGAAAATATTAATCAGTGGAAACATGGTCTTAGTCAACTGACACACATGACCCAAAGTACATTGACATTGTTATTGTTCATGATCTTTAGGGCAGAAGAGAAGCATATCCTAAAGTTTAAGCAGTTGTTAACTCCAGCCTGCACTGCACACTATCCCTATGTTGTGCTTTTTTCCTTAAATGTGTGTATTACAGAGTGGAAATATTTCCCTTCAGCTATATTATATAAAACTATTAAGAAATGCAAACTGACTCCACCTTCCCAGGATATTTTGTGGGAAATAAAACCCAAAACCCTGCTATATTTCCATCTACAAACTTCTTGAGTTCCAGGTGTGTACTTAGAGACGTGCTTGGCCTGCAAAAAGGTTTTTTCCCCCCTTTTCTAAACCAAGATCGTGGTCTGTTAATAACTCAGGCAGACCGATTGCTGTGTGAATGTCTTTTTGGTATAATTCTCTCTCCAGTGAGGCTTGGCTTCCTAGTGTATACCCATGTCTCTTCATGGCCACAAGTTCAGAGTAGATTTCAAGCCAATCTTCTGTCTTGAGAGTCCCAGCCCTCTGTCTACATCCCCAATACACAGCTATAGTTTATTAAAGTCCAATGGCTAGAAAGTGGCAGTGATGTCAGCTTGAGTTGAGTTTGGTACAGAGCACAGCAGAAAACCCAGTTTACCAGCTCATGCCTGAAAAACAAAAGTGTTTTATAAGAATAAGCAGATTGCCTACTTTGCTCCAGGGCCCTGCCTAACCTTTTGCAGCTCCCATTCGACTTAAACTTGATCCTGTGATGATCAGTATCAGAAATATATATGAACAGTCAGGAGTAAAACAGGCATAGCCTAGGTATAAAATGGCATTTCTGTTGAATAAGGCATAGCTCCCAGTAAGGTGTTGAGGCCTTGAGTAACCTGTACTAGTGGGAGGTGTCCCTGCCTATGGCAGGGGGTTGGAACTAGATGATCCTTGAGGTCCCTTCCAACCTTACCATTCTATGATTCTATGATTCTATGTGTTTATTTCATTCTTTTCTTTCTATATTCATGGCATTCCAAATGTGAAAACAGAAATTATCAGGGATAGATAGAATGTCATAAACCAGATGAGGCATGAAGTTTTCTGGGACAAAGTGAACTCTACAGAAATTTTTGGAGATATTTGAACCACAGAACAGTCGATNACAAGGGGTAACGGGTTTAAACTGGCAGAGGGGAGATTTAGACTGGATGTTAGGAGGAAGTTCTTTCCAGTGAGAGTGGTGAGGCACTGGAACAGGTTGCCCAGGGAGGCTGTGGATGCTCCCTCCCTGGAGGTGTTCAAGGCCAGGCTGGACGAGGCCTTGAGTGAGCTGTACTAGTGGGAGGTGTCAATATAGAATCATAGAATCATAGAATGGTAAGGTTGGAAGGGACCTCAAGGATCATATAGTTCCTGCCTGTGGCAGGGGGTTGGAACTAGATAATCCTTGAGGCGCCTTCCAACCTTACCATTCTATGATTCTATGTTGGAGGGAAGATCTCAATGTCATCCAGACCCTTGGTCAGTTCTCAAAAAGGTGAATCAGTGGTAATGTTAAGTGAGAAGATGAACTAAAAAGATAAAAATCCAGAAGTGCAGGCCTCCTACAGTGAGTTTTGCAAAGTTCTATCATGAAAATATTCAAGTTTGTATTTGGAATAGTTTCTAAATACACAGAAGCTTCTCAGAAGCAAATATGAGTATGAGTTGTGCCAGTTTGAAGGTATTTGTGAAAAAGCAAAGAAATTTGAAAAAGACCTCTTGGGATTTATCCTTTTTTTTTTTTTTTTTTTTTTTGAGGAGTTGGATGGTTATTTTGGGGATTTTGAGTTTTGTTTGTATGTTTTGTTGTTTTGGCTTGGTTGGTTGGTTTGTTTGTATTTGATTTTCAATTTTGTTTGTGTGTTTTTTGTTATTAAGAGGTCTAGAAAGTGCACCTGTCTCCACATCTGAACTTCAGAACTGGCTTTCCAGAAGATAAACCATGACCCTGGATTCACTTACCATTTTGTAAGTACCTTCATTTCTAAAGCATCAGATCTATACAAATTACCTTCTTTGTATCAAATTACCTATTTGTATAAAAAATACGCTGAAAAAAAAAAAAACCAAAAACCAAGATTCAAGGTGACTCCAAATTTATCTTCAGCCTCCAAGTTAACAGAGGCCCAATAAAGAACCGTATGCACCACTTTTAATGGCACAGTGAAAATTAAAAGGAAGGCTCACTAAATCCTCTACAACACCTGGCACATAAAATTTTACCTCCCTCAAAATCCACAGAGATGTTCATGGAACTTACCTGCAGAACTCGAGAAATTATTTAACCAAGTAGACGGCTTCAGTGTTTTGTAGGTACATTCTTTCTGTGCTACCATGCTGTTCTCCACAACAGTGGTTAAAAAGAAAAGCAAAGCTTGCTTTGTCAAGAAACTAATACATCTAGGCAGGATCATTTTTGCATCTGAGCATCTAAGACTTGGTATCCAAGCATCACAATGTAATCTTGTAGGTTTCTGCCACAGTGTGCTTGTCCCAGTAAATGCCAAGCTATTCAGAGATAGCAAATGAATTTGTCCTATGAATCTGTCTTTGTGGTGCTGTGACCCTGTGAGGGCGTGCATTCTCCTGCAGCTGAGGGAACACTTAATGGTATTGATGATGCTTTAGGTATTCCAGTTAACTTTGACAACTTTGACAATATGAACAAGGGAAATAGCAATTGAAGAAGTATTTCTATAGCTTCTGCTGAACAGGTCCCATGGTACACGCTTCAAGTTGAAACAAGATTATTTTATTAGAAATATTCTTAGAAATTATGAATAGTTACTGTGCTCTGGTCAGAACCAGGGCAGAATGAATGAAATCCAACCTTATTCCAAAGACAGGTGTCTCCTCAGTTTTATGGCTATCCTTCAAATTCGTATATGTAGTGTAGATTAATTCCCAGGAAGTACAAGTCCAGACTTTGTGTGACAGCCTGGCTGTGGGCAAGGTCCCATCTCTGGTGCCTCTAGGATGCTGAAGCAAACCAGATGCTTGCCATGGGAGCAGCTGCCAGGTGGAAGAAGAGCAGATAATGTGTCAGCTTGCTCTCACTCCTTCTCATATAAAGTATAATGGTTTCTGGGCTGGATAACCAAGAAAATACTCTGAGCTTCTCCTCCTCTTGCCTTGCTCCATCCAGCATGGTGAGCTTTGGTGGCAAAAAGGTGATTCATAGCCTTCTGGTTGAGTGATTCAAAGCAATTTACAGCAAAATGGGTACAAATGCAAAATCTGTCAACTGTATCACAAAAGCACGTGATGACACTGGTGAAAAATGATCAGTGGGTACTTATTTCAAGACACAGAAAATATGTCATGCCTTTGGTGATGTGTCATCTAAAAAGAAAAACATAAATGAGATTTCTGGCCCTAATGCACAGCCAGCTTTCACATGTATTTAGAAATAAAAGGATATCTTCTTATGATAAGTAGCAGCAAATGAAGACAACTCTTACACTAAATTGTGTCTGCCTGAAAAGGAGAGTTGTTATTACAGTGCAGTACAAAAGATTTATTGCGTGGTAGTTTGTTTTTATTTTTTCTTTCCTGAAATTAACAGCTGTCTTTTGTTTTAATCATTGTGTATACAAGGATAATAAAGTCATAAGACACTGAGCACTTCTAGCTCTTAAGGACATTATGTGTTGCCAAGGAGAAAGCCTAAAGTTTACATAACAGCAAAAACCAGAACAGTCTTAATTTTGTGAGTGTGTAGTGATTTCACTGCAGCTGAAAACTCTGAAAGGAAGTCCCCTCTCATTTCCAGCACAAGTAACTTGTTTGTGTGGCTCTTTGGCACACAAGTGGTAGAAGAAATAGCAAGGTACTTTTCAGCTAGCGAGTATCCATTTCCTTCTTTGAGGCAGCAATAATCATTGTTGAAATACATCTTTAAAAACAGGAAGTTTTATCATCACGATTTTCGAACAACCTCACCCTTTCTTGTGAACCCTGGCTACAAATCATCTGCTTTGATTCAAGCATAACTATTATAAGAACAAAATGCAGGTATTTCCTATTTTCCTCTAAAGCAAAGCTTAGAAACAGCCTTGCTCAGGGCGATTCATCCAGCCCTGAGCAGGAGCGCTACTTAATGGAGCTTTACACAGGAGACATGCTGGTTCATATTGTGCTTGTGCCTGTGTTTTATTTCTGTGGAATAGAGGGAATGAAGTGAGATCTCTTGGATGGCAAAAATACTATCTGAAAGAAAAGCAACAGCAAAGTGTTGAGGGAGAATTTGCAGGGATCACAGCACAGGTGGTATTTTTTGATATATAGGCAACAAGAAAATGCCTCTCCTGGTGGTAGTTAGTAAGAGGTCCTCTCTACACAGGAACACAGCAGACTCATCACTGAAGTGATGTTTTCAGATACCTTTTGTCACTTCTCAAATGGATCTTTGACAGCACATACAGGGTTGGTCATGTATGTGCTTGGTCCTGCTGGATAATTGCTCCCCAAAAGAGAATTTGCCAGCTAAGACCACTGCCCACCCCGTACTCTGCATTATGGAAGGCCTGAATTCAGCAGTGAGAACCACTAAACCCTTCAGTCCTATTCTGTATCTGCAGTAGAAATGTCCTCTAAGATGCCCCAGGCACTGAGTCCTCCTATGACCAAGGTTGGTTTAGAGACGTTAAATGTTTGACTGATTAACAAGAGGAGTGAACAAGAAATACTTTGGAAAGGATAGTAAATCAGGTCATTGTAGGTTTACAGTCATCTCCAGTTCCAGGAGAGAACAGTATCTGACACTGCTTCCCTCGAGCAGGCTGGAGACAGGTAATGGGAGGTAGTCTGGGAATTTAGTTTCCATGTTGCCTTGTACTGTTTGCAGAATTCAAACTTCTTGTCCTGGGATATTTTTCTTCTCTGTCTCCCACCCTCAGCGCAATGACCATCCAGAGGAGTATTGGGTCTGGATACAAGGGGTCAAGTGCACCAGCTCCATGCATTGACTGCCTCAAAAGTCAATGCATCTATAGACAAGTAGCCCTGGTTTCCCATTCCAGCACTGAGAGTACCCTCCTTATGACACTGTGTGCTCCATGTCATTGTGTCTCTGTGGCATGTCTAGTCTGCACAGACATCAGCTGAATTAGCTGCAGTGTCAGAAGCCAAGACTATGTTGGAAGTGACTGGTCTATGTCAGTAAAAGTTGTGTTAAAATCACAATCAGTTCCTGAAACAGCTGATAAAGCATTGTACAGCAAGGGATGTCCAGCAACTCACCAGCACTGGTTCTACTGTCTCCTGGGGGCAGCTACCTGCACTGCCTCCAGTGCTTAGCCACTCCTTTTCCTCTCACTAGCTGTGTCACCCAGGTCCCTGCCCTTCACTAGCACTTCCAAGGAAGACCCCCCTAGTATGTCCCATAAAGGGGTACATGGATACTGACTGGCAGGATGCTCCTGGTGTCTTCTCAAGTGTGTCCCCAGAGTCTTGCCTGATATGGGTTCACTTAAATCCCTCATACTTCTGCCATGCCCAGAAGTGTCTGGGGAGCTTGTGAGGAAGTGACAAGGACTGGCCACAAATACAGGTTGTATTCTGGTTATTAACTGGACAGGAACTGCAAAACACTTCTGTTATCTAAATCAGCATTTTCAGCACTTTTTACTCTCTATTTTGCTTTGGACACACCGGAGTTCATTGATAATAGATGAGAAGGGAGAGTAGAATTTCTTATTTGCAAACACAACATTCTACTTCTGGCACAGGAGATGTTGCAAATTCTCTACAAGCAAGGCAAAAGAAGTCTACAGTATCACAGTATCACAGTATCACCAGGGTTGGTAGAGACCTCAAAGATCATCAAGTCCAAGCCGTTACCACAGACCTCAAGACTAATCATGGCACCAAGTGCCACGTCCAAACCCGCCTTGAACACCTCCAGGGATGGTGACTCCACCACCTCCCTGGGCAACCCATTCCAGTAGCCAATGACTCTCTCAGGGAAGAACTTTCTCCTCACCTCGAGCCTAAACTTCCCCTGGTGTAGCTTGAGACTGTGTCCTCTTCTTTACACCACAGTACCTGAGTGACCATGCCCATCAGGCTGACAGGACAGGTTCTCCCAAACTTTGTTTCTCCATACTGTCTCCAGTAGGTTTCTGATGTGTCCGTGTCACACCCAACACAAGATGTATGTAACTGCATGACACAGGGTAGAAAGCATTTCAGAGGGGAAAGGAAGAAAAGGACTACACAGATTGCAAAAGAAATGTGTGAACAAGCAAGCTGGACCAAGTCTAAACTCTCCCCTGAACAACCTGCAGTCTGTAGCCTCTCATTACTTGGTTGTCACAACAGAAATCTAAAGAGTGTACTCACTGATTCCTGAATAGATGCTAACCCATAAAATGAGCCATACTTGCATACTTCACATTTTTAGCAGCGCATATGGAGCCTGAGCACCCTGCTAACATGTTCTGAGACAGCTGTGAACGCTGCTTATTGCAACAGATCAATCAAGAAAGACCAAGTCAAAAGCTGCTTGATTATAGTTTTTATATTTCTACTTATAGGTTTAATGGATGTAGTGCCCAGCAGCCTCATCTGTGGTTTCCTCTATGCATGTCTCCAACCAAAGGTCTTAACTAAAGGCTCTTCCTAGTCCCATTAAGTAGAAGCTGCACAGAAGATAGACATAGGTGATAGATGATCAAATAAGAGAGCAAATGAGGCAACACTGATCAGCACAGGAAGCTGAAGGTATCACTTCCTTGTTGCAGTTCATTTTTTTGTGGGTAACAGAACCAAGAACATTTGTAAACACATTTAAAGAGATGCACAGTAGCCTGCTACTTGAGAGTAGCAGGCTTTGCAGTGCATGGACCTTGATTCCAAGAGGAGGCATGGGCGGCTGGTGGGCCTGAAATAGACCAGATGGGCCTTTGATACTAGAAATGCAGAGTACTTGCTTATATAGTCACACCAGGGTGCAAGTGGTGGGGTGTAGGCAAAATGGTGTGCCAGGAAAAGGCAGCCCGTGATAAAATCTGATGAGGGAGAAGGAAGAAAGGGTTGCAGGGGCTGTGCCCCTACAGCAGACGGATAGGGCAGCTGGTGACAGTCTGTAAGGGAGAAGCCTCCTTCCTCTTCAGCCCTTGCTGTATGTAGTGATGATTAAGATCTGAACTGATTTATATTGAGTGCAGCTATTATTGTCTCATCCCAGTTCTTCACAATGTAACCCCCATCTCACACCCAAGCCATCACTCTGCTCCTATTGATCATGATTCTACATAAGGAACAGGATGACTTTCCTTCTCACCCACACACATTTGTCAAGCTTTTTGTGTACAATAGTGATTCTTAAATCCTCGGGCATCAAATTTCTTGCTCTGATACTTTCTGAACCACTCTGAACATTATTCTATCCTAGCCTGCAAAGCACCCAGGCAAGCTGTACTTAAAGCTAGCTTAATACAAGCTACTGCAGAAATTGGAGCTTTGTGTGTGCTGGTCTCAGCAAAGCTTTCTATTTCCTCATGCAACCGGGATGTGCATGCACAGATTCTAGCTTTGCACATCAGATGTTGGATGTGTCAGTCAGGCACATGCAAAACTGCAATTCTGTCTGAGAAGCATGATCCAAGCAAACAGTGCTACTGGCAATCCCATGAACTGTTGTTCTCCTCACAGTTCCTGCTCCTAGTAGCAGATGTTTTTTATAAAGAAAAAAAAAAAAAACCAAAAAACAACCCACCCCAAAACCTTCCTTTTCTTTTCCTGAGGCCAAGACTTAGGCTACACAGACTTCAAGCCAGGAAACTCAAGAAGGATGTGATTTTGTATATGCAGTATTAACAGGCAGTGTGTAGGCAATTAAAGCATTACCACAGTGCCTAAACCAGGCTAGGGAGCTGCATAGAGGGAGTAGGCAAGAAAGAGGTAGAAAAGATGCTGTTCCTTTTTTTTTTTTGTTTGGTTTGTTTTTTTGTTTTTAACAAGCCTAGAACTCTATTCCAAGCTTTTTAAGCAAACTGAGTAGTTCTGGATTTTAAGACAACACCAAAAAATAAATATCACTTACAAATTCTACCTGTAATACAGTGCCTGGGGATGCAGGAAGGGAGGCTGTCCACGATGAGATCACCTTTTTTGATGAGTTTTGCACTCCAGCTCACCTGGTCCACACATACCACTGCTGAGAATAGTGGTCACCCTATATCCTGTGTATCTCACCATACCAAAGGAGGGAGTTAGCTTAGCACCATGCAGCCAGAGTACTGTCACAAGGAGGAAGAAAAGTGTGTCTCCTTTTTTAGCATTGGCTGGCTGTAAAGTGGCTGGCTGTAACACTGCACCCTGCAGTCTTACCACGTCTACCTCTTTGTTTCCTTCAGATTGTACAATCCATTTAAACCAATTAAATAATGGGATAAAAAGTCACAATGCATCTGTTTAACAGTCATGCCTGTATTCAATAAAAGCATTTCAAATTTCTCCTATCACCAGCTTTGGCAAAGTGAGCTTCACTCCAGCTCAGCCTGGTGTCCTGGCCTCCTGTGCTATGCATGTCTGCTGCTGAACAGGAGCTCTCTGCTCTAACCCAACCCCACCAATTCTCTCCATCCCTGAGCACAGTCTCTGTGGGAGTGCATCTGACGTGGGGGGTGGTGCTTATGCAGCTCTTTTGAACCCAACCTCAGCTTGCTATGCCACATCACAGAGGGAAGGTGCTATAAAAAGCCTAAGTTTCCCTCATGCTCTCTTTGTGCCCCTTCATCCTACAGACACCGAAGAAGAAAAGGGTCCCAAAGATCAGGGGGTAACAAATGTAAACAAAAGTGAGATGGATTTTCTGTGGTCCATCTGAATTTATTCTATACTCCTCACTTTGAGGAGAACTGGACTATCTCACATCCCTTCAGCAATCTGACTAGGCTTTTGGTTTTGATTATAAATAACCACAGCCTGAAAGGGATTAAGATAGCTACTACATTTTTCTCTTTTTCACTTTAAGAAGTCAAAATAGATGAAAGGAAGCGTTAATGTCAGGAATTTTTCCAGATGAGTTTTCTTTTGATGTCCTAATGCAGTCTGTATTTGTTATGATATTTGAGTTCAGTGATATATTTTGGGGTTTACTTTTGTTTGGTGTTTTTTTTTGGTACAAGCCTGATGGAGAGAGGTCAGTGTTAGAACTGTGTTTCAGTCACTTTGGTTATCCTGGGAAGGCTTCTGGCAGGCTGTACAGGAAGGAAATAGAAGGTTTAGTGACATCAGAGTCTGGGTTGCTGATACTAACACATGACCTCTCGGTTTACAGCAACAGGTGAAAGATGTGTTTCTGCTTTAGAAGCAGAAGTGTTTCTTGTGGGGAAAGAGGACACAAGTGCATGTTTTGTCTTTCAGAAAAGCTTTTTATCCATATTACCAACAGGAGAGATACAACCTCAGTAGACTCACTTCAAAGCACTGAGGAAATTGTGAAGTTTTAGAGTATTGTTATCTATTTTTATCCCTCCAAACATTCTTAAGCATCTCGATTTACTTTAGGTGCTTTCTTCAGACAATTATGTAGAAAACAGCAGAGTTTTATTCATTTGTCTTCTTCAACCTCGTGTCGTGCCTGATGGTAGAGTGTTGTTCTTCACTTTCCCATGCTTTTTTGTGAAAAATGAGAACACTGAATTCCTTGTTGGACAATGCATTGCTGCAGTTGTGTTTGCTTTTGCAGATTAAAATCATGGGTTAGCACAATGTTAGCTTTGGACCTAGTGGCTAGTGTTAGCATGGTGTAGATTCGGCTGCTGCATTTCTCCAGGTTGAGAACAGCTCATAAGTCTTAGATCTGCATACCCAAAACAGCCTTTTCTTTAGAACAGCAACTAGAAAAAAAGCTCAGGGATTAAGTTCGGCCACTATGCTTGTTACAGTGGTTAAACTCATAACATCATGCACGACTCAAGAAAGGTGAGGATCCCAGAGTGCTGATAGTGTGTGATGGTTTGGGAGTTCCCTGCCCCCCCCCACACATCGTAAAATGACCCAGACTAGAACTCAGCCGGCTGGAAGTTAAGGACTGAAGCTCTATTTACAGCTCAGCACAATGTACAAGCAGAGATATACACTATAGACAGGAATAGTTATAGACATAGAATCATAGAATTATCATAGAATGATAAGGTTGGAAGGGACCTCAAGGATCATCTAGTTCCAACCCCCTGCCATAGGCACGGACACCTCCCACTAGTACAGCTCACTCAAGGCCTCATCCAATCTGGCCTTGAACACATCCAGGGAGGGAGCATCCACAACCTCCCTGGGCAACCTGTTCCAGTGCCTCACCACCCTTACTGTAAAGAACTTCCTC